>CAUYON010191405.1:0-50764 GCA_963573935.1 Arctocebus calabarensis
TGTAATGCACTATATAAGAACATTGATACTCTACCTTTAATAAGTGATCAAGAAAATGCCATGAAGGCTATCTGTAACAGTACGATCAAAATATTTCTGAATGTATATGAATCGTGCCCTATGATTGCACCAATGTACACACTTATGATTCAATAAAATTATTAAAAAAAAAAAAAAAAAAAGAAGGAGCAACAGAGAAATAGAAGAAAAGCCGAAAGGTCGTTCATGGAGAGCAAAGGGAAGGGAGAGCTCCAGGGAGGAAACTGTGGTCAGCTCAGTCAAAGACGAGTGTGGGAGGGAGTGAGACCCCAGAGGCTTCTGCTGTGCCCAGTGCCGTGTGAGGCAGCCATGTGAGCCGGGCTGGCGAGGAGCCAGAAAATGAGGATTAAGGGCAATCTGAGACTCCTGTTGCCAAATTAGTGCTGTTGAGACCATATGCCATTTCCCACTTGATGACCTGGTGCACTTGTCTTTCCAATTAAAAGAATGGATCCCCTAGACAAAGAGAGAACCACTCATTTCCTACTTTATCTTCTGCACTTAGCTTCTTTGTTTTCCATTGAGAAGGAAATTGAAGGTCAAAGAGAAAGTAAATCAGTGTGTGTATGGAGACTGCCACCGTGCTATAGAGAATCTGTAATGTACTAGTCAACACGATGGGTTTTTTCAACTTTTGGTTTTAAAAACCAAACCAAACAAAGCAGCTTTACACCTCAGGGTGTAAAGAGTGGGCTCTGCCACGCACATCTCCCAGCTGAGTCCCCGTCCTTTCAATTTCATCCCATTAACCTCCCTCTGTAATTCCTTTATACTGTTTTTCCTCTATGGTGTAATTAAAATTCAGCAACTTGTTCAGAGAGCATCAGAATTATTTGTTAAAATAATTAAGACCATCTCAGTCTTTAACCCCGCAGATTCTGATTTCTTGTTTTGTACCGTGACTCCAGGCTCTCCAAATGTCGGAGTCCAGGGGTCACATTTTGAAAAACACTGTCCTTACATCACATTGCCATATCTGAGCTTCAGAATAATTATGGTCATTATGCAATTATTTATCATCAAACAGAGAGACAAATGTCATTCATGACTTTTTTTGCTTACTAAAATAGAGCACATTTCAGAGAGGTTTCAATAAGGTTGAGAAAAGAAGCTACAGCTTGGTAAGTTTCAGCAGACCCACACTCAGCTGGGCTTTCATCTCTGTGCTGGAGGGTTCGGCCTTCGTGGGGCTAGTCCCCTGGTGGTCAGGGACATCTTCTGGGAAGCAGGGTCTCCTTGCTCTGTTTTTGGAAGGGAGGCCTGCTCAAGGCAGTCCCTCCTTCCTCCTGGGCACCCTCGCAGGCGCCGCCCTTGAAGAGTAAGCCTGCATGCACTATCTGTAAACCAGGAGCCAAAAACCGAGATAGAATACTATGATATTAACTATTTTGTATCTTAGATTTTTCTTTCCTAAAACCTTTCAGGTTTGGAGACAAAGGATAGTTAAGAAAAATAGGGAAAGGAAAAAAATGGGCATGTGTACTTTTATTCTACATTTAAATTGTTCATAATGGGATTCTTTTTGCTAGTTCTATCAATTTTCAGAAGAGTAGCTAAATGCAAATGTAAGCATTTTAAGGCATTAAAATTATGCAGAAGAATCTGAGTAGAATTCTAAGAATATGTATGTATATGTAATATATAAATTATAATTTAAGGACCTTTCCAAGAACACTTGCTTAATAAATAGAAATGAGAACGAAAATTTTTGCAATGCTAATTATTATACTACTTTCTCTTTCCAGATCTCACAAGATGCTAGTAGATATGTTACAGGTATTCATTTCGAAGAGAAATAATCTTTATCATCTCTTTTATGAGAAAAATGGAAGATTTGTCAAAACCAAAGTAAGTGGGTCAGAAAGGGTGTTTCAGAATATTGTAGTCGTTAATGAGTATTTGTATAGTGATGGAAAGGAAAATATCTTTACTCAAAGACAACAAAGATCATCACAGTCCAAGTTGAGGAAATGAGTTGGAATAAGTCCACGCAAATCTGATTAAAAATAGGAGATGGAGAGACATGGTTTCGAGCCAGATTGCCTGAACTACCCTTTCATCAGGAGAGAGGTTGATATGAGAGTGGTACAGGCCCACTAAGTTACCTGTGAAGTGTTTACACTAACAGATCAAGGAAGTTAGTACTTTAAAGATATGACCCCTTTTAGATATAAAGATACTGTATAACCTTGTAACCTATAAAAAATTCTGTTTAATATACACTGTACTAATGAATAACATTGCTAATTCTTACTGTCAGAGTATAAAAGTAACAAAAAGAAAGTGGAGAACAGAACAGTTCTCTGAGGAGACATCTTCGCTGCTCTTCAGAATTACTGCTTTTCTGTAAATAAAATTGGAACTGTTGATCTCTGATCTACTTCTCTGCTGATTGGCTTGGGTGACAGGTGGGCAGACTCCAGGTTCTGGAACATCCCCAACTGCTGGGATCAGGTTCTGAGATGCTTTCACAAGCCCACAGGTGTTCTGTTGGGGGTGGCGTCTTGAGCTTTCTCTTAAATATCAGGAATGAGGATACAAATTCTCCTGTCTCTCTCACTGTCTGAGACTCTGGGGGGTGGTAGAATTGTCAGTTTGGTGAGGAGTGTATTCTCCTCAGTGCCATTAAAGAGGCTTACCTGATTGCTTTATAACAAAGATAGTTGCACCACAATGTTTATTGCAGCCCAATTCATAATTGCTAAGTCATGGAAGAAGCCCAAGTGCCCATCAACCCACAAATGTATTAATAAATTTTGATGTATGTATACCATGGAATATTATGCAGCCTTAAAAAAGATGAAGACTTTACCTCTTTCATGTTTACATAGATGGAGCTGGAACACATTCTTCTTAGCAAAGTATCTCAAGAATGGAAGAAAAAGTATCAAATGTACTCAGCCCCACTACAAAACCAATTTATAAACACCTACACTTTCGTATGAATGGTATAACCCAACTACAGCTCAAGATGAAGGGGGGAAAAGGAGAGGGAGGGGAGGGGAGGGGAGAGGATGGGTAGAGGGAGGGTAATTGGTGGGACCACACCTACGGTGCATTTTACAAGGGTACATAGAGTACATGTTAAATCTACTAAGTGTAGAATATAAATGTCACACAATAACTAAGAAAATGTGGTGAAGGCTATGTTAACCAGTTTCATGAAAGTATTTCAAATTGTATATAAAACCAGCACATTGTACCCCATAATTACATTAATGTACACAGCTATGATTTAATAAAAAAAAAAAAAAAGAAGCTTAACTGAAAGTTGAACCAGAAAGTAGTATATATATGATTCGTTTACTTTTCTTTCTTCAGACTTCCTTTTTGGTCTTCTGCCTTCCCACGTCCTGTCCCTCCTTTTCCCTATGTCCCCATGTTGTGACACACCCAACACACACTCCAACTAGCTCCTGTTGCCCTCACTATCAAGTGTCATTCAGGTAAGTCCAGATGCTCCAGCAGGAGACAGAGCCTGCCCCGCCCATGATC
The DNA here is from genome assembly GCA_963573935.1 of Arctocebus calabarensis. Lineage (NCBI taxonomy): Eukaryota > Metazoa > Chordata > Mammalia > Primates > Lorisidae > Arctocebus > Arctocebus calabarensis. The sequence continues at coordinate 3,535 of CAUYON010191405.1, forward strand.
CGATTGTGATGGAGGTCTCTGCGTCACCTACAAACCGCAGTTCAGGAGAGAGAGCAGGTTAATTTTATTAAGTAGCCTCGATCCTGGGGTCTTAGGCAACTAGACAAACTTCCTTGAATTTATATTTATTTTTCTTTTTTATGGTATAAATTTGAATTTCTAGGGAAAATAACATACTTGTTTTACTATACATTGCTCAGTAATTCTTTTAACAATATTATTGCTAATAAATGATTGCTTTTTTGTTTTATTCTTGTTTTCGGTTATTTTCGTCCTCATGCTCCATGGCACTGAGGAGGCACAGCGGATTACTCTATTTTTAAACTCAGTTGAAGTAACCCTTCTTTGTGTGATTATGCCACCATCTCCATACGCGGTTCATTTATTCCATTTTGTAAAATTTTTATATACTGCTCTGTAGAATTACATATAATTATTTAAAACATTTACACTTCCAAAATTAAATCTACAAAATATAGTACAGATAGAGAAGTCTGGCTCCAGCTCCCTAACTTGTTTTTACCTCCCTATTTAGAAATGGCCTTTTAAAAAATAGATATTGGGTTAATTTTTCATTTTCGTATATAAATCTCTATATGATATATGCACAGGGTATATAAATACACCCCCCACTCAGTCACACATGTGTGTCTCTCTCTTTCACACACATATTTGTTTATTTATTTAGAGATGGAGTCTCACTCACTGACCCCGGGGTAGAGTACCACAGCGTCATAGCTCACAGCAACCTCAAACTCTTGGGCTCAAGAGATTCTCTTGTTTCAGCCTCCATGTACCTGGGACTACAGGCACTTGCCATACCTGTGACTATAGGTACTTGTCGTAACACCTGGATATTTTTAGAGACAGGGTTTCACTCTTGCTCAGTCTGGTCTCAAACTCTTGAGCTCAAGCAGTTCGTCCTCCTTGGCCTCCCAGAGTGCGAGGATTATAGGCATGAGCTACCTCGTCCAGCTTCACACACATAGTTAATTAGTTATTAGCATGTAACAAATTGCTAGGAAATGAAGACTTAAAAACAACAACAATCTCTCTCCATTTCTGTGGGTTGGAAATCTAGGGAGGAACCCACGGAGTTCTCTGGACTCAGGTCTCTCCCAGGACCATGCTCTCTCCCTCTCAGGGGCTGGAAGAGGAGAGGCCAGAGAGGCTGGAATCTCCCTGGAGTCTTGGGCCTCTCCAGGGTCTCACCCAATGGGCCGATTTTAGCTTCCTCACAGCTCCGGGGCTATCAAGGATTTGAAGAAATCCCCGCTGGCCAGTGGACAATATGATCAATACTGACAATAATGGCTGCATTGAACACGTGAAATCGTTAACATCGCTGGTTTATGATGATATTCAAAGATGAACCTCCTTTACCAGCTCGTTTCTTTGGAAGATGCTGGATAAACAACTAATTATTTGGAAAACTGGTTAAAAAAGGGAACGGCTGAGCATTTATCCTGCCTCTCCTAAATGAACACAGTATAATCCGAGTTGATAAGGTGAAGTTTTACTATAGAAAAGTTTCCTGGCTTAGAAATGAAAAAAAAACTGATAGAATATCACCATTTTACCACCTTGGTGAAATAATGGATTGGTTGACATCACAGTTAACATCAGTTTTTAGAAAATATAATTTGCAGAAAAACGTTAAATGATGTTACCATAGGAATGTAATCAGCAAAATCCAACAAAATTCTTTCACCAATAATAGGCAAAAAAAGAAGGAATATGGGTGAGTGGGTACATTTGAGTTCCTTATATTATTAATTCTGTCTACTTGGCATATATTGCAAATTATCCATGATAAATTTTGTTAAAAATTTAGTATAATACATATACTTATTTTCTTTTTCTCTTCATAAAGAAATATATGTATGTGGATACGTATTCTTTATATAACAGGAATCTCATTATTTGATTTTTGAATTTTTTCCCTAAAATTGTCTACATTTTTTATGTTATTAAATACAACATGACTTATGATGACAGTGTATGGATATACTGTAATTCTTAAAGATTAATTACTTTAAGTAATTAATCTTCAGTGTTGTAAAGGTTACTACTCTGATGATCATAGTAGATAAATATTTGTTCCCATAATTGTTTATTTCATTAGAAAAATTTGCTAGAAATGTGATTCCTGGATGCGACATGAGCCAATTTTCCGCCTTAATACTAACTACCAACCCATCCTGCCACCTCATCTCTACATCATTAACAGCTGAGACTCACCAGTGTCAGTCACACACCTGTTCATTTTGCCATTTTGATCCATGTTGATGTCTAATTCTTACACGTTGGTATCTCCTATGGATTGTGTCAAATGCTTAAGCGGAGAGGGCGCAGGACTCCAAATCAGGCGTCTTTTGAAACCAGTTTAGGACCGAATACGTACCCTTAAAACACATTCCTATTTGATATTGATAGTCACTGGAATTTCAGTCTCATGACATAAGATACCTTGTCACCCTCACCTCTGTAAGAATATATACACTTTTTACAGCATTTCTCCAGTAGTGGTCTATATCCAGACAGAATAATTGATGCAATTTTTAAAAAAGCAACAAATTAAAAACATAAATGAAAAAGAAGCATAATGCATTAATTTATCTTGTTAAGCCTTCTTTATGGTTATTGCACACACTACATGTATACACAGATATCCTCCACAGGGTTTGTGTATTTTGTAAATGACAATGGCCGTGGTCTGCTTCTGTAGTGACATGTGGACTCCACTGAGGATGCTATGCATTTTCCTTTGACCCTGACGTGTCCACAAATCTTTTTCTAAAAGTGAAGGCTTTGATTTGCCCACAGTACAAGTCCAGGTCAAATGTTGCCTTTTAAGCCATTTCTGAAGACAAGCAGGGAACACTCAGTCCTCCCTGTCCTGCCCAAGTCTCTGATTCTCTCTTGCCAGCTCACTCCCTGGGTGGCAGCATCCTCAGAAGGAGGAGACATCAACTCTCTGTTGGATAAAAGATTTAAATTTAAGGCCCAAAACTGTACAAGGTCAAGTGTGAGAAAAACTTTTAATAAAAGCCTGGGGAAAGATTTTATGAAGAAGACCCCATAGGCAATTGCAGCAACAACAAAAATAAATAAATGGGATATGATCAAGCTTAACAGCTTCAGCACAGCAAAAGACAAAAGAACAAAGCAAACAGACGAGCTTCAGAATGGAAGAAGATATCCACACGTTACCAGTCTGACAAAGGGCTGAGAACCAGAATCTACAAAGAACTCAAGAAACCAACAAGAAGAGAGCTGACAGCCGAATTAGTCACCGGACCAAAGAAATGAAGAGAACCTTCTCCCAAGAAGACCGAAGGATGGCCAAGAAACATGACAAAGATTCTCATCTGCTCATCACCCTCCTCAACAGAGATGCAAATGAAAACCACCTTGCCCAGTGAGATTAGCTCACGTCACCAAGTCCCAGAGCTGCCGATGCTGGTGTGGGATTGCAAACAAGTGCAGCCTATTTGGAAAGAAGTATGGAGAATCCTCAAAGAACTAAAAGGAGACCTTTCATTTGATCCCACAATCCCCTTACTACGCATCTATCCAGAAGAAAAAAAAATCATTTCTCATAAGGACATTTGAGCTCAACTGTTTACAGCAGCTCAATTCACAACCGCAATGATGTGGAAACAACCGGCTCCCACCCACCATGATGAACTGAACTGAACTGAACTCCAACTGAACTGTTGGAGTTTAAGTCATATTTGAAGAATAATGGACCAAGTGAGCCAGAACTTCTGTGCCTTTGCCATTTGTGAGTAAAAAGTCTGTTGAAATCAGGCAACTCTTGCTCAAATTACTTTTTTGAACAAGTCTACAAACAAACTGAGATTAATTGGTAACTAGAAACATTGGATGTGATTTTGTCAGCCCATAAGACTTCCTGGCTTCTTTTAGGTGAAAAGAAGCTCTTTCAGCAATATGGTGGCCATGAAGGATTTCATTATCTTTGTTGGTCAGAATGTGTGTGTGGTTTTTTTTTTTGCAGTTTTTGGCCGGGGCTGAGTTCGAACCCACCACCTCTGGTATATGGGCTGGTGCTCTACTCCTTTGAGCTACAGGCGCTGCCCCTACAGTGTGTGTTTTGAATGTCACCTGAAGTCAAGCCTCCTTATTTGTGATTGCATATTTGTTAATTTGCCTACTCACCCAAATTTGCTTGTAACCCCCAGACCAATACCCCCGAAGCTTCTACACTTCTTTATGGACACAGAGAGGGCTCACGGCCCCTTCCAGCTGCCGATGGACAGGCGTTTTCAGCCTTCTCTTTTCAGCTCTCACACCAGCAATGAGTGCCCTTTCCATCATTGGTTTAGTATCACCTTTTCCTTTTTGTCGGTGACTTTGCTATTCTAAATGGACACCATGCATTCGGCTGACATGCTGTCTGATGTTGTTAACTGCAGGAAGGCCGCGATGTGCCTGATGGAGAAGACGTGTTAGGTGAACTGGGTTCAGGCGCCGTTGACCACGATTCAGTGCTAATGAACCCCCAACACATACTGTATATTAAATAAGGCATCTTTAGAAAGGGGCATACAGAAAACAAGGTTACACACTGACCCATGGGAGACAGTGCTGGGCCAGAGGCTCACAGGAAATACAGGACCCTGTATTTCCCCAAGAGCACAGCACGGTGTTCACAGATCCAGCGTTTGCTGTGAGCAGAGAGTGTCATCACTGCTAATGACAAGGATGGATGGTGCTTCCCCCACACATCGATGTCTGAGGGACATTTCCCCCCTGGCCCGTTACCAGAGGACACCGATTCCGTCAGCCGGAGTCTCCACCTCTCTGAGTCTGCTGCTGGGACTCCTGCTAGAAATTGGCCTCCGTAAAACACGATTGTAAGAGGGACTTTACCCAACAAATGCAACCAGCTTTACATGGTTTCTTGTACCCTCAATGAATCCCCAACAATTAAAAAAAAAGAAGAAGAAAAAAGAAATTGGCCTCTGTGACTGATGCCTGACATCTCCAGAGCTTTGAGGGGTTGGGTCAACCATCCAGGTTGACACATGAGGAAATCTCAGAGTTGGGTTTCAAGCCCTGGTCTGTCTCACTTCAGAGTCCACACCCTGAACCATTCAGGAGAAATGGAAGAATAAATGGAGAACAGAATAAATCCTCATGCTCCCCGTCAATGAAGAATAAATGCAGAAAAAATGGAGAATATTCCCTCCCATTGATTACTACAACCATGTCGCCAGCTCCAACTTGAGAAACTAGAAACATCCCACACAGCTGTTATTTGAATGATTGTTAGCTTGGTTAACAGCCTGAAGTCTGTTAAGGCACATGCGTGCGTGTGAGCATGTGCATGTGTGTTTGAGAGAGAGAGGAAGACATGTTGCTATCCACTCCGTCTTCTTCAGCCTCCCTTTGACAAGACTCTACACAGGATATGCCCACGTGGCCCCAGACACGTGATTCTTTAATGAATTAGCACTGGAGCTTTCTTCATTTCACACATCCTCCTGCTCCCGGTCAAGCTCTCTTTGCTTCAGTGCAATTGCATGAAATAAATACCCAGAAAGACTCAATTATTAAAGCAGGAACAGTCAGACTGAGACTTTCTCGGCAACACTGCAGCAGACAGTGTTGGAAACCAATTGCCTGCCAGCGAATGACGGAGCCTCTCATCACGCGTTCATTATGACATGTATAGAAAGAAAGCTTTTTGTCTTTTATCTTTCTAAAGGAAAGAGAGAGAAAAGGTGTCGTGCTCACAAAATCAGCTGACACGAGTGGGCAGCCTCCCGGGTGTACGTGTCACCGTGTGGGAAGCCCCGATGGTGCCGAGGAAAAGCACAGTCTGGGAACACGGGCTGCCCAGAACCCTTCAGGGCAGTGTCGGGAAGGAAGAGCCATTTTTGTGGAGCACCTTCTAACACTTGCACACAATACCAGCCTCCTTTGTTGAGTGGTTCTGTCCTCTTCCCAGAGCTTGCCATGCTCTGAATCTGCCTTGAGCTCTAGTGTCCTACTCTCACAGTTGGGAGAGGCAACGCCCTCCCTTCGTGGCCAGACACTGCCGGGAGCTGGACTCTGTACTCTGTTCCTGCCTCTGTCTCAAGTTCCACCCTTGACAGGTGCTCCCTGAGTAGATGTGGAAGGATCATCAGAAAGGATTTGAAGGGGGGCTGTTCTAGAGCACACACAGGAAGGAACAGGTAAGCCCCGCTTGCCAATCAGTTTGCTATTTAGCTGCCGCCAACCAAGGAATTGCCACACACCTTCTGAATGCAAAATAAGCCACTTCATGCTTTAATCCCCTATGTCCCAAAAGAGAAGTAAGAGAAAAATGTAATTGGTCTGGAAACTTACCTGCGGGAACTTAAGTTCATTTACTGTAACGGCTGGTATAAGGAATCCTGAAAAACTGGGGGCTGATTTTATACCAATTCACCTATGATGAATTCAAACACTTATTTAGGAGTGATTTATATAAAAAAGGAACAATATCATCTTCCTTCTTATCATCACATAATGATCTCATAAAGGAATATGAGGGAAAATAGATTATCTGGTCATCAATCAATTAATTGAATTAGTTATTACATACTAATTCTACTGGTTCTTGTAGTATATGTATATGCACAGAGAGGATAATTAATGAGGTGCTGTGACTTCCCTGGAGGGCACAGTACTCTGCTGTCCATTTGTGTACTTTATAATTGCTGTGATTAGATACTCTTTTAAAAAAATTTTAATTGGGGTGGCGCCCGTGACTCAAAGGAGTAGGGCGCTGGCCCCATATATGGAGGTGGTGGGTTCAAACCCAGCCCTGGCCAAAAACTGCAAAAAAAAAAAAAAATTATAAGTGTGAAATCATTTCATAAGGGCCTCCATTAAAATGAAGGTCATTACCTTTGAATAACGTCATTGGTGACGTCACTCTGCTTTGCACCACAGTGTTTATCTCCCGTCCCCACAGCCTGAGAGCAGACGGTGGGAAAACCGAGATACAGAAAGCTCCCAGATCCTCTGCCTCTCCCGCCACCCCACAGGACAAGCCTAAGTTTTCAAAATGAATGTTTCCCAACGAAAGAATGCGGCTGCATTTTTTACAAGGTGAGCAGACCTCGCTAATGCACGGCTAACAACCCACTGGCAATACATTGGTTTTTATGATGGCTGTTAATGTTTGTGGCTAAAATCAAGGGGGTATTTCTTCACAAATACAGCACTTTGTGTCGTCCACTTTCTGAGCTAACTGACATCAATCTCGTGTGATTAATAGTCAGTGATTAAAAATAAATTGTTTTTGAATACTGTACCATTATAATAACATCTAAAATATCTCCAGAAATCATAAACAGGGTCAACCAGTGCCAGCCTCTGTCTGCATCTGTGATGAGCCATCCCTTCGTCACTCTTCCCGGTCCATAAAGCCTTCTAGAAAACCAACTTTTGTGAAATCTAGGTTGTCAGCATGAAAAGAAAGTTGGCAGAACATAGGGTTCTGTTGCTAAGCAATCCCTGCCAAATATGATGCTTGAACGTTATGGCGCTCGGTGACACCATCGGGAGGCGAAACTTGCCGGAAATGCACCGTTTCAGAGGGACGCCCAGGGCGGGGGCTGCCTTAGCTGGATTCTGTGAGTGGGCACCTCAGGTGGGAGATAAATGGAAGCTGTATTTAATTTTTAGGGGCTACATTATTTCTGCACATGTCTAGTCTTGCCTCACATTTTGAAAGGGAGAGAGTGATGGTCTGTGGTTTCCACTGGTCAGCGCGTCCAAAGGGTGATCCAGCAATAGCCGTCTGCTCAGGTGAGCAGCATTCTTGGGGGTTCTTGAGAGCAAAGGAAAGGGGGGAGTGTACTTGATACCACTGTGTATGCTGGAGGGAAACATCTGTTAAAATCCCAGGAAGTCAGCACATTGTGCCCCATGATTGCACTAATGTACACAATTATGATTTAATAATAATAAAAAAAAAGACAATTACATGTTTAAAAAAAAAATCCCAGGGATCTGGTGATTTTTACCACCAGACTTCATCCAGTAAAGAGCTGGACCAGGCTTGGAGACTGGCTGCTCCAATCTCTTTACTCCACAGATGGGGAAATCCAGGTGCAGAGAGGTCACAGGGGAGTCAGATCCTACAGATGACCAGTGATCTGCTGGGACCTGAGTCCAGCCTTTGAAACTTTTCAGGACCTCCTTGGGTACGTGGTGCTGTCTCTATGAACAAACGACATGAATACATAAAGACAGTGATCGGGAAGAATCACAGAACCTCAGTGTATTCTCTCCTTCATCCCAACCAAAGTTTATCCCTTAAGAGAAACACAGGTGGAAGGTTTGAGCCCAGTACTGCCAGCTGTGATTGGCAGGCTCTGCCACTTACACATGCTCCCTCTCCTCACTGGCTGGGCGGATTTGCCTTTAACGAAAGAAATCATTGTTTCTGGGCCAGTTGTTCTCAATGAGAATTGACACCTTCATCCAGATAATATAACCCTTAAATCTGACAGGTGCGCCTCTGAGAGCAGAAGGGCTCTTTCTCTATTTTTGCATTTTAACCTTTTGTCCTCACTCATAACTGCGTCTGTGTAGTGGCTGAATGCTCCTGCTGTGAGAAGTTCCCCAGGCCAGAACTTGGGAAACTTGACAAGGGTAATCAGGAATTTCCACAGTGATGGGAGAAAACACTTCAGAACACAGTGTAACTCTGGAATTGAGACATTCTGTGGTAAAACAACAGGGACCTGACAATTAGACACTGATTGGGTGAAGGATGTCTGTGCAACCTCCACATCACCTCGGTGGGGACACTTCTCTGGATGTAAAACAACAGCCTAGTAACAAGCCTCACAGGTTTGTAACACCCTACAATCAACACTTAACATCATGCTGTTGATAAACAGAAAAAAACCCAGTGCAAGGATTTTTGAAGGTTGCATCAGAGTCAAACGGGGAGACTTGAGACTAATGAGCTCATTTTTTGGAGGCATCTAGAGCTAACTGGGTCTGAATCCTGGCTCCGTGACTCACTACCATAAACTAGGACCAGTAACAATCTCTCTAAATTCTGATTCCTTATGTGTAAAATGTGAAAAATAAAATTACTTACTTCTCAGGTTTTTTTTTTTTCTGCTGCATTGTCTTTATTTCAAGCCACAGGTCTACTTGGAGGGTCATGCAGCAAGTGGCTTATGAATAAAATCAGAGTCTATGAATAGTGTCATCACATTAAGAGACAGAATTGCAGGGGTTTCTCAATATGTAAAAAACTCGCATCTTGGGGACCCATGAGTTGGAATCGTCTATGGAACACCTGAGATGTACCTCGCTCCGATTAACATGACCATGCTACTCACTATAAAGAAGCCCAAGGGCAGACTACAGAAGATACTGGGGTCACCGCTGTCTGGAGCCTGCGTTGTAACCCAACCCATTGACTTCTTCACCGCTTTCTTCCAGGTAGAATACCGGCTTTCACTTTCCTCAGCGTTGATCTGAGGTTCAAATCGCTCCATTGTGACAGCGGACAGATCCTCGGGTGCTAGACTCCAAACGCTGACTCCTTCTGCAGCCCCTGCTGCCATGGCAGCGCCCAGTGCGGTGGTTTCGGGCATCGAGGGCTTCACTACTGGGATATACAGAATATCTGCTTGTAGCTGCATAAGAATTTTGTTGCTGGTCATTCCTCCATCTACCTGCAAATGACTGAGTGGAATCCCACAGTCGCGATTCATGGCCTCCAAAATCTCACGGGTTTGGAAACAAACAGCTTCTAATGCAGCAAAAGCAATATGACATTTATTGGTGAACTGGGTAAGTCCACAGATTATCCCTCTTGCACTGGGCTCCCAATAAGGTGCATACAATCCTGAAAATGCTGGGACGAAGTAGCAGCCATAAGAAGTACCTGCTTCTTTAGCAAGTTTTTCAATTTCATCTGAGGTCTTTATAATTCCAAGATTGTCTCTTAGCCAGCGAATAACAGCACCAGCTATGGCTACAGAACCTTCCAATGCATAAAATACCGGCTTGTCTCTGCCAAGTTTGTAAGCCACCGTGGTGAGAAGGCCATGCTCAGAAAATACACACTTATGGCCTGTATTACACAGTAAGAAACATCCTGTTCCATACGTGTTTTTGGCCTGCCCGTCCAGGAAGCACATTTGTCCCACCAGTGCAGCAGACTGGTCTCCCAAACACCCAGAGATCGGCACACCTTCCAAGGCCCCAGCTTTCATTAGGCCATAGATCTCAGAAGAACTCCGGACATTTGGAAGAATTTCCATTGGAATCGCAAAAAACTCGCAAAGCTCTTTATCCCATTCCAAGGAATGAATGTTGAAAAGCATTGTCCTACTTGCATTTGTTACATCCGTACAATGGACACCTCCCTTGATTCCTCCTGTCAAACTCCAAATAAGCCATGAATCAATGGTCCCGAAAAGAGCTCTGTGTTCTTCAGCAGCCTTTTGAACTTGTCTCACATTATCAAGGAGCCAGCGAAGTTTCACCGCACTGAAGTAAGTGCTAAGTGGAAGGCCTGTCTTGGACTTGACAAAGTTATTATTTCCCGGAATTCTTTTACTAAGAGTCTCGACGGTAGACTGGGTTCTTAGGTCGAGCCACACCACAGCATTGTAGAGGGGCTCTCCGGTCACCTTGTCCCACACCACGGTGGTTTCCCTCTGGTTGGTGACACCAATAGCTTTGATGTTGGAGATGTCGATATTGAGCTGTCCGAGTTTCTCGCATGTTTTCTCCACACACTCATAGACAGACTGAAGGATTTCCTTAGGATCCTGCTCCACCCACCCCTCTTTCGGAAACTCTTGTTTTATTTCCACTTGATGATGACTAAGGAGTTCAGCTGTTTTTGAATTGAAAACCAAAAAGCGCGTTGAGCTGGTGCCCTGGTCCACGGCCCCCACCAACGGCCCCCAAACTGCTTTCTTCGCGGCTGCCATGAAACCGGCTTCAGGTGTCTGGGCGCGGTGGTTTCCCGGGTGACGGCGCGGGCGGGGGAGGGGCGGGGGAGGGGCGGGCGTCTCTCGGGGTTTTTAGAGGAATTAAATGCGTTAATATTTCTGAAGTGCTTAGCACAATAAATACTTACTGTCATTTCTTCATCTGTGAAATTAAGATGATAAAATGACAATTAAGTGAGATATGTGGGTAAGAGGAATATGCTCCGTAAGGATTGGCTAAAAAGATGACAGCGATGATGAACCGGTTTTAGTGAATTAAAACGGATTATGGAGCCTATATTCCTATCATAGAAATCACCCATCACTCCTGCCTCACTAGTTGCTGCTAACTCAAGTTACCTCTTTTATTTTATTTTTTCTTTTTGAGACAGAGTCTCAAGCTGTTGCCCTGGGTAGAGTGCTGTGCCATCACAGCTCACAGCAACTGCAAACTCCTGGGCTTAAGCGATTTTCTTGCCTCAGCCTCCCACGTAGCTGGGAGGGACTACAGGGACCCACCACAACGCCTGGCCATTTTTTGGCTGCAGTTTTCATTGTTGCTCTGCAGACCTGGGTCATGTTTGAACTTGGCACCTTAGGTGTATGTGGCCGGTGCCCTTGCTGACTGAAGGGCAGTCAGCCCCAGGCAGATGCTGCCCACTCTTTTAATTTTTTATAAAAAGACTTATGCAAGAGGAGATTTTAAAAAGAAAAGTACGTAACTTGAAAATATGTATTCAGCACAGTCCAGTAAAAGTAATTGTTAAAAAACAAGAATCTTGGAAAATGTTTAACAATGAATACACTGATTGCTAACCTAACCAGGGAAATAAAAGTACTAGAAATATACAAATTTGGAAAGATTAATGGGGGAAAAATACAAAAAATATCAATTATAAGTTCAACTTCACTTACGAATAATGATTTGGCAATCCTACATAAATTATTAGCTTATAAAGTCCAATTCATATTAGAAAAACATCCTTATAGAGAAGTATAGTAGTCTAGTTTTAGAGTACAGTGATAACTCAATGTTAGAAAATTATATCAATATAACTTTTACATAAAAATTGTAGGAGAAAAAATGCAGAAGCTTATCTCTCTTTATGGTGAGTATGTATTTATTAAAATTTGGCATCTCTTTCCAACTTAACAGACAAAGTACCAAAATAGAAATTTGTGATAGCAGCTAAATGCAATGTTTTCTGTCTGTCTGCCTCAAATCCAACACCGTCTCTTCCTTAAAAGTCTCCAACAGGTGCATTCCCCTTAAGAACAGAACAGACAGTGATGCTTCCTGTGACCGCCACACGGGTGTTGTTTTGGAGAAACTAGTCTCACTGTGAGATGAGATAAAGAAATAAGAGATGTACGTTGAAGAAACAAAAGGCAAAGATAAACAAATTCAGAAATGGATTCAGTATACACAAGATTTCTATGCTTTATAATGGTGGCATTTATAATCACTCGAAAAAAAAAGTTTGACTATTTAATTAAATAGTGTTGGAACAACTGCTGATGATTATTATCTGCAGGGAAAATAATGAAGTGAGATTCCCTTCCTCACTGCCAACACCAAAATAACTTTCAGCTGGATTAAACACTTAAATATTAAAAACAACAACAAAAATAAACCACTACAAACCTACAAGGAATACAAATTCTAATGAGGACTTCTTTGTCTATAACTTAGGTAAAAGCTTTTCTAATAATGCAAAATGAATATAAAATCTCAGAAGGACTGATGAATTTATTACAGTATAGTGTTTAAAATCCTTCATTAATAAAAATGCCAAAATGTAGAGAAGTAGTATATTCAGAAAAAATAATTGTAACATAAATTCTAGTGTTCTCTGTTGAAAACATCACACTGGTCAACCTTTAAAATTCCTTCCATTGCAACAGTGTAACCAAATTCTTGTACCCTTAATGAATCCCAAACAATAAGAAAAAATTCCTTCCAGGTCTAAATTTTCATTAACTCAAGGTATTTAGTGAAACTCACCTTTAATAAGCCATATACAATGTGCTTCTCATGGGACATCACAGAAGAAATTTTTGTGTTGAATTGCTCACCCCTAGAAGAATCCAGAATGTGGTTGAGGCAGCAGGACAGACACAGAGGTAATTAGAAGACCCTGAGCAGCAATCAGGGGCCCAGAGAAAGTGGCATTGGTGGTGCCAGCTCAGTTTTGGACCTTCTTGAATCACTTTATAAAAACAGCAATTAGATTCTTCTCCAACTTTTTCCCCTCAAAAAGTCCATCAACATGTATGATAAAATAAAATAATATCTGAATATTAGTAGTAATACCTCATTATTTTCAGTGATTTTTTTTTTTTTTTTTGTAGAGACAGAGTCTCACTTTATCGCCCTGGGTAGAGTACCGTGGCGTCACACTGCTCACAGCAACCTCCAGCTCTTGGGCTTAAGCGATTCTCCTGCCTCCGCCTCCCGAGTAGCTGGGACTACAGGCGCCCGCCACAGCGCCCGGCTAGTAATACCTCATTATTTTCTTTTAGATAAAACCCAAAGGCAGTTTTTGGAGCAAGCCATCAACACGCATCCAGCCTGCGTGTCCTGAGCAGGGACACGTGGCCGGGTGCACAGGAGCCACTGGGCCACGTGGCCACTGCACAGGAGGGAACCCCATTCAGTGGACAGAGGGGCCACTGCATAGGAGGGAACCCCATTCAGTGGACAGAGCGGCGGCCTGCCAGTTTGGGGGAGCAACTGAAACGGGAGGATATTTCTGACTCTGAGCACTAGGGGACTGTTGTAAGACCCCAAGACGTTGCTTCTAGATCTTCTCAAATCTTGGAACTGACCGCCCTGGACTTCCTTCCAGAATGGAGCCTGGAACTGAGAAGAAAGGAAGGCAGAGGCCGGGATGAAAGCGCAGGATGGGGCAGCAAGGAGCCCACTGCTGTATTTTTAAAAACAACACAAAAGGGAGCTCTTTCAAGCTAAAAAGCTATCTGGGGCTAGTGTCCTTCTAAAAATTCAGGAAAAAGTAAATTTATATAAAAGCAACAGGAAAGTATGGAGGTCAAATTCCATACCAAGTTATCTTCAGAAAAAAAAAAGGAAAAGAACGAAGAATAGAGTAACCTCTGGAGGATGGTGCAAATGCGAGAGGCCTTCTGAGAGGCCAGGGAGAAATTACAAAGCACAATTTCAAAATGAGATAAAAGTTCTAAGAAGGTGGTACCAGGCATAAAAGAACAAAAATCACAATTACAAACAATTGAGAAATGAGATGAAAAATTGGAGATAACATGAAATAAAAATTTTAGAAATACAGAATAAACTTAACCCTCCCCCCCCACAAAATTGAATGGAGACAACTTATGCTCCCTCAAAGAAATAGAAGGGAAAAAAGGAAAATAAGCAAAAAAACCCCACCCCACAGATAATTAAAATCATCAAAGAGACCAACACTGAAGGCAAAGAGCATTGGTAACAGGGATATGATGCAAAATCAAAACAAGAGACGGTAACAAGTACCGAGGGTGTTAACAGACGCGAAAACTTTCTTTCAATTAAAAAATAGATTCGAGCCTACAATTTGAAATAACATATTGTAACTGAGGATATCAGTTGGAACAATATTCTAGTAAAGTGACTGAATTTTCAGAACGCTGAGTTCTGAAATCAAACATGTTCTAGTAAAATTACTGAATTTTCAGAAAATGAAAAAAAATTCTCTGTCTGTCTAGGCAAACTAACTCAGAGAAAATGGAGTAACCTATTTAAAATACTCAAGGTAAGGGAAGAGTGAGCCAAGGATTTTATAGCTAGCAAAACTTACTTCCAAGGGTACAAGGCACAGATAAATTGTGAGCATTATTTAAAAATCTTGGGAATTGTCTTCCCTGCGCTCTTTCTGTAGAATCTACTGGAAAGCAAGCTTCAGACAATTGAAATGAATACAGAAGAACTGATGCAATTCTAGAAGAGAAGAAAGTGCATCATCACTGGTACAACCAAGTCTACGTGAATAAGAGCGAGAAGGGCGTGAAACGGTTGGGTGACCTGTCGAGAGAGAATGTGGGTGCCTAGATGAATCTTAACTAGTTTTAATAATCAGAATTGGGGTGGTGTCTTAGTATGGTTATTCTGAGACTTATTTATGTAATTTGAAAAAGCAGTGGGTACTTTGGGGACATTGTAAGTTTATAACCCTTGGTATGGAAGAAAGGAGACAGAGATTTATCATAAAAGAGCTGAAATAGAGACTCCTGAGGCCTGAATTTAAGTTGAAGACTTTGGTAAGTATGCAAGAAATCTTCATGTAGAAAATTAATCTTTTATCTTTATGTAGAAAATTAAATTATTTTCCATTCATCCATCCATTTTCCCCAGCACTTTCTACTGGAAAGGCCTAACAAAGATGAGCCTGCAGGCAGCAATGAATGTCCCAGAGCCAAAGCTGTGGCCTTGAGGTACCATTTGTCCTGCACAGAAAACAGTCAGAACGTCTTGACATACCAGACAGCTATCAAAGAATAGTAGACTCTTTAAAAAAGACTCAGGAGTCAATTTTAATAGGCTCCTATGGCCAAAGGTGGGACAGTTTGAGCTTCAAAAGGACTAAAAATTCTAACAAATTGAAACTCAAAAAATAGGCTTAGATTCATACATTTATAATGACACTGAAAAATAACAATTGGTTTCATTTTGAAAATGACAGGAAAATTTTGGGTAAATACAAGGGAAGAATCATGCATTTGTCCTGGTTTTTAAAATAAAAAATGTAGTATTAGGTAAGCAAATAGGAGATAATGGAAAGTTTTTCCATTTAAAATTATTACAGTTAGTTAAAAAATGATTGATAGAATTAGGATATTATTGTTTTGCAACCCCAGGGAAAGAGTGGATCGAGGCTTTGGATATAGGTAAGTGATCGCCACCACCAAAATGAGTAGAATTTCAACGTTCTGTGCTTTCTGATCAAACAATGTTAAACCACCTGCATTCTTGCCAAAGAAATCAAGCCCCGGTCTGATCAAGGCTCTCAGTACAGCTGTCAATCTACATGGGAAACAAAACCAGAGAGCGGGATAAATCTCACAGAGCACAGGAATCAGCAAAATCCAGGCCGAAGGAGACTCACTCCTCAGATACTTAGATCCCAGAATTTTTCAACAGATAAATTACAAAGGAAAAGAAGGGACGCGGAAGACATTTTAATTTAAAAGCCATGTAAGAAACCAACCGAACTTTGTTTTCTAACCTTTTGAATGGGCAAACCTAAACAACAGCTTCTAGGAACACGTAGGTGGGCAACGAAATCAGGATGAGGCTCCGGCTTCCCGGAGAGGTGCCTGTTTCCCGTCAGGTGACGCCGAGTTCTACCTTCATGCTGCGTGCTTTCTGAATGTATGTTTTATGTTACAATAAAAAAAAATATGATGTAAAACAGACATGAAAAATACTACACAAAAAACTCACACTTGCCCCTGGTGCACTCAGCAAACACACAAGGAGCAGGTGTACAGCTCGACAATGAGCGCCACGCTGCACCCACCAAGTCCCCACCACCCCCAAATACCCATGGGGTGCAGAAGAAGATACAAATTTAGGAAATTTCGGAAACCTGGGAGCGCCTCTGGATAAATGGTTGTCTGAGCCTTGTTCACTGCTCCAACCAGTTTGAAAATAGAGGTAGCGTGCTGGAGATGTTCATCTCTGCAGCAGGAAGCTGAGCCTGCGCGCTGCTGTCTGCAGGGGCGGAGTCCGCGCCCAGCACGCTCCATCCCCTGCAAGGCGGCAGGTGCGCTAGTCAAGGTCCCACGTCCCATAGGTTTACGACTCAAAATCTGAGCAAAGGAAAACAGAAAATGGCTGAAGGTTCAGCCAGAACATTTCCTGACAGCTCTGGAGAAAAGAAAATGATGGAGAAGAGCCTCCAATCCAGTTTAGATGCTTCTGGCTTGTGTCATGAATTAGAAAGCAGAGTGGCTTCGGATGCTTTTAAGAGACACAACGAAAGTAAAAGCTCTGCGTGTTTCTGGCTTGTATCTGTGACATAAGACAAAAGATTATATTGCGAACAGGTATTAAAGGCCATATAACCACTGGCGAAGGATTTGGTCTTTATTTAGCAGCCCTTGTGCCTTTTGTTTGAAGCTATTTTATGATGCATTTGTGTGGAAAGGAAAATTTCTAAGCTCTGTAGTGTATGCTGTCTAATCTCAGTAAAGTCAGAGGCCTGCTTTATTTTTCTCCCTAGAAAAAGGCTAGGTGTCTATTTTCTGCAAGCTGAGTCTCTTAAGTGTATTGTACAGTTATCAGGACTGTTTGGAAATTGATAATATTTTTTGATATCAAAATTTCCAAGTGAGAACAAAGATAAAACCAAAAGGGTAGCAGGCAGAGACTCCACTGTTTTGTCTTTACCCACAAGTAAAATGCTTCCAATCTATCATCATTTAATCACCAACAAATAGAATGATCAAATGAGCTCCCTGTTCTACCCGACAAACTCGCTGATAGATCCGATTGCAAGCTGAGGGGGCTCCCGGCCTCCAGGGGGATAACGGGTTCAGACTTGCGCAGCTGCAGTCCCACCAGGAGAGGAGTTTTTCTCTAAACAAGACAGTGCAGCCAATTTCTATAATTTTCTCTAAACAAAGTCTTTCACTGAAGCTAGTTTGGGGGATGTTAACTCAGATGATTATTTGAGCATTTTCATATACTCTGCTCCTGAAGGGTAGTATCTGGTTCGTTTTGGTGTAACAGTACTTAATTTCTATACTTAGAAAACGGCCCTACAGGCCTGGTAATAAACAGCAGCTCTTAGCTCCCTGGGGTAGGTGTTGGAAAGGGTTGATTGGTGTAGCTAAGCTGAAAGGCAGGCCCCCAGGTTCCCGGTTCCTCACTGGGAACGCCCATCTTGAATCCACCACTCACCACTAGTGTTTGGGGCAGGTTATCCAGATTCTTTGACCTCACGTTTCTTCCTTTATAAAGTGGAGCTAATAGCATCTATTTCATATTGTGACATAAATGGGAAATTCTGTGCTTAGCGCCAAAATTTTGCTATAAAATAGATATTTATATGAAAGCAATAGTGTGTTAAGGGTTTATTTCTAGAAATCCCTTACTTATTATCTACACAAAGAATAGCATGTTCAAACATGTTTAACTTGTATCCATGAATGTCCCAGATTAAAGGCAATCAGCCTTTAATCTTGTTATTCCATGAACCATTCTACTTTAAGAAAAATTTAAAAGAAGTAAAATCCTAGCCCTACTTTGGACTTTTACAGGGAAGAGGAGGCGGCTGACTCGATTACCGTTTTTGTGGCCAGTGGCTGAAAAATTATTTCATATTTGATATGAACAAAAACAATCTGTGTGTTTGCTGGAATTGGAGAGAGGACGGTCCTGTCCTGAGCAAGCCCTCGTGGAGACGTGTTCTCTGCCTGTTTGTCAACATGCTTTCCCAGGCTGCTCCGGCCTCCACTCTGTGGTCAGTGGAAACTTCTCCACCCGGAGCGGAAGTAACCAACGAGAGACCGGGACGGAAACTACCCAGACAGTGGCCAGAGGATCCAACGCTGGGTTCACTGCCAGGTCAGCTGGAAGTGGGGAGAGGAAAACGCGTCCAAGCGGACAATGAGGCTGGACGGTGTGGGCCTCAGAGCACGGACAGCCCCTCTGAGGCCGTGGCTGTGTGCAAGGCACCAGGTGTGTACTCCTGCCTGTGTGCGCTCCCGGGAGCGGGGAGGAGGCGGGAGAGGCCTCGCTGCCACTGGGTGCCCTGGGGTGCATGGCTGGGAAGCTCCTCCTGGTGCTGCCCTTGATCTAATGCATGTTAGTTTTCCTGAACTTGGGTGAAGCAAGAAGCGGAAGAAAGGCCTCCTTTAAGCTCACTGCACAGCCAGTGCACAGCGCAGTCTCTGCGCACCTTCGCCTTGGGGAGTGCAGGGCCACCTCTCAGGGCAGGGGAAGGAGAGGTCAGCAGGGAGGCCCGCTCCGCTCCATCTGGAGCCGCAGTGCAGAGCGCACAGCCCACCCCCATCCCTCCGTCTGCTCCGCTCAGGGCGGGTTCCTCCTCCGGGAGGTTATGGAGAAATGCGTCCTCTCCACTGCCGGAGGAGCACTGAGGACAACTGCACAGGACACAGGTCCAGGGCGTGTTCAGAAGCACTGAGCAGGGGCGGGGCGGGGGTGGGAGCAGAGAAGCCTGCCCTCCTTTCCCCTGCCCTGCCCTCCCCCCTGCCCTCCTCCACTAAAGCCACTCCGACCTTGGAGAGTCTTCTCTTGGCCTGTAGAGGAAGCAAAGCCCCTCATAGGGGAGAGTTCTAGGCTGCAGACCCCAGTGTGCCACATGCTCCAAGTGCAGAATGGAGCTAGACTCCCCAGGGGGCCAGGTCCTCTTCCTGACCCCTCCCTTTGACCCTCACTAGGACCTGAAGCTCTCAGAGTTGAGAAAAGCTCCCTGGACCTCCCTGCCCTGAGTCCCTGCCCTACAGCACCAACCCTCCAGTGAGGGCCTGTGGCGAATGGAATGGTGTCTGTGTGGGCAGAACTTGTTCAGCACTGTGGCACCCAGCCGTTGGTTACAGAATCTTTTTATTCAGTTGTGATCATTAGGGATTTTATTGAACAGAATAGAAACAAAACTCACATGTTCCACTCGGTACAGACAGTGTTCCCTAAGCACTCAAGTGCCTGCTTGTGCATGTGTGTGTTCACGTGTGTGTGCGTGCATGTGTGTGTTCATGTTGTGTGCACATGTGTGTTCACTTGTGTGTGTACATGTGTGTGTTCACATGTGTGTGCACACGCAAGGCGTGCATTTCTTCTAGAGTCACGGTCTGGAGTGCAGTGGGTCACAGAGTGGGAGCAGGTGCCATTGGGCCGGGCGCTGACCGTGGCTGACCTGCCCACCTGCCCAGTGCTGGTGCACCCACAGCTTAGGTAGATGAGACTCCACATTGCCCAGACACTGTGATAAACTTTGTCCACAACTCTCCTTAAATTGCTTTTTAAAAAGTCACTCATGGCTTCAGATAACGTAAATCCTGTGTCTATTTTCATCCTTACTTGATTTATTTGACTGTGATAAACCCATGACTCCAGACTCTGCCCTTGGCTTCCCCACTTTGTGTTGGCCACGCTCATGTCCTGTCGTCTCTCCTGCCCACACCGTCAAGGCTCCTGTCTCCCAGGGGGTGAGCCTTGGTGGTGACCTCTCCAAACCATCCTGAATTGATGAATGTCACCAAACTAGTTTTCCCGACATCCTGTGTGCCTAGAATGCTGCCTTTCATTCCCAGCTTTGGCTTTCATTCTCTTATCCAGCAGGGCGTTCTGCCCAGTACAACTGGCGGGCACGGTGTTGAGGTGGTGGTTATGTCATATGTACCTACTACATATATAAACACACGTGCAAACATGCAGAGAGAGGGACAGGGACAGAGAGGAAGAGAGAGAGAGACCCATTTGCAGTGGATAACACTTCACACAGCCTACAGTGCGTTATATGTGACGATCTACAACGATGAGATTATGGGGTACCGGTGGCCCCCCAGTTCAGAGCGCAGTCAGGGACAGTGCTCATGGTAGTGGTGGCAGCGGCTGCAGTCAGTGGCCCTCCAGTCTTGGCTCTGCCCAGGATGCACCTGTCCCAGCACAGCTCTCTGGGACCGCAGCCGACAAGTGGGGCGTCTCATGCTGTGCACGCTCCTTGCAAGATGGCTCACGTGCTCCCTCTTCAAGGCGGCCTTGGCCTGTAGATTGCACTCAGGCATTTTCTAGGCAGCTTCTTCTTCCTAATTTGGTGGCTAAGTCCATCTTGAGCACCACATTCGGGAGAGGAAAACGGAGCAGTAGAAACCTGCTGACTCAGAGGCCCCTCTCTGGGTGTTGGCCACGGTCTCAGCAATGATATACTTTTTTTTTTTTATTTAGGACATTTTTATGTGAATAAAATAATCTCTGTTTCTTATATGAGACAATGAAACTCCATTTTACCTGGTGTCCAACTCTGTGGACAGACTAAACAGATGAAACAGACTCAGATGACAATGACGACAGAGTTAGTGAGGACATTAACATGGCTATCACAGCTACACATGTATCCATAATGATGAAAGACTACAGACAAAATTGAGCCTATAATAGGTAGATACTTGAAGATACAAAAAGCGGCTGAAATCAAACATCCAGTCTTCAAAACAATGACGTCTGAGGAGAAAATCATGCGGGTGAGAATAGAGACAGATTCCACACTGCAGAGGAAAAGATTAGTGAACTCGGAAACAGAGCAAAGGAACCATCCCGAATGAAATGCAGAGGAAAGAAAGAACATCAGAAAATGAAGTGTCTTCTCTTCTCTTCTCTTCTAGAATATAAATGTCTTAATGCAGTAACTAAGAAGATGCTGTGAAGGCTATATTAAGCAGTTTGATGAAAACATTTGAAATTGTGTATAAAACCAGCACATTGTACCCCACGATTGCATTAATGTACACAACTATGATTTAATAAAAAATAAAGAAAGAATTCAAACAACAACAACAACAAAGAGAATGAAGTGTCAGGCTTTGCAGGACAATTCTAAGTGGCCTCGTAGAAGTGTAACTGGAGTCCCTGAAGAAGGAAAGGAAGAAGAGAGATGTCATTAAAAAAATGACATCCCCAAATTTTCCAAAATAATGAAAGTATAAACTCCCCAATCCAAGCAACCTGGCCATAGCAAGTGTGCAGCCATGCACACCCCCACATGTGCACACTCACACACATTCACACACACACACACAGAAAGGGACTTCCAGAGCATCGTAAGCACATGGCACAGAGTAGCTCTCTTAACCAAGAGTTGCCGTGACAGCAGATGTTTGCTCCCCTGAGGCACCTGCTCTTTGTTTAAATCTGCTGAGAGGGACTTGGGGCGGGCATGCAGGACTCAGATCTGTGGGTCATCGTGTGACTCTTCCTGCACTCTGCGTCCCCAGGCACTTCAAGCCTCTCCCCACCTCATCCGCAGTTCTGGGGCTGCCCCGGCCACTCGCTCCATCCCCTTCATCTTCTTCTCTCTAGGGCATGGGTCTCGTCTTGGTCAGGATGTCCGCTACACATGGGGCCCCATTGTCCAGCCCTAATGCTCAGACATCCCAGCCACTGGCCTGTGGCACTGACCCTTCCCGTCCACCCCTCATAGAAATTTAAACTACACTTGTTACTTCCCCTCTGCTGTACAAACAAGTCACCTTAACTCCACGCAGTGCAGGGGCTCGAGGGGGCGTCATTTTCCCCTTGGGCAGGAGAGTCTCGATCAGTTCCTTCCCCTGGAACAGTCCCCTGCATTACAGGGCTGTGGTGCTCCCATTCCCCTTAGCTCAGCTCAGCTGGCTGCCCAGGGGACGTCGAGTTCACTGTCAATCCCCACCGAACCCTGCTGCCTTACACGGTTCTCGGTGTCCAGGAAGGCCCATTCGGGGGAGTCTTCCTTTCTCCCCCCACCTCTGTCACATAGGGGTGGAAAATGGCAGGAGCATGGGGAAGGTCAGGAAGGAGAGACTCTAGTCCTGAAGGCAGGGTGATGCTCTTTAGGGAATGCCGAGCACTCCCGCCGCGTCCCGGCTGCCCGTGAGAGAGAGCAGAGAAACCGCCTTCCTCACACTTCTGAAGCATAAAGCGAAACCTGCAGTGGACACATGGGTCGCCATTGACAACTGCACCGCCCTCCACTCCGACTCGGCTAATCTTTTATCAAGTGCACATCGGTATCCACAGAAGTAAGGGCTGATGCTGTCACCTGTGCCCTTTTGAGACTTTTATATGTAAATAACGTTTCTTTAAAAGTACAAAATCAGGTTTGGGCTTGGCTTTCCTGGAATTGTTCCAAGCCCACCAGGCTCGTGACGGATGAGTCTGTGAGTTAAGGGGAAGTGCCGTGATGCTGTGACACTATGGGGCATGTTTCAGTTCATCTTTTTCATGGTGTCATAAGGAAATTAACTTTTGGCTTAATTGGTAAAAAATAGATGCACTATACTCTTGCAAAACACGCAGAAAAATATAGGCATTTCGTAAACTTAGAACAATACTGTCGGGGACATATATTTTCATATACTTATGATCTTAAATTGCAATAAAGAATGATTTGGCTATGAAGCACAGGTAATATGGAAATGATAGAATGTGCTAGGGGGGTGATTTATTTTGTAATATTAGAAGTCAGGGGCTATAAAACAATATTATTATAAATATAGTACTACTTTAAAATAGTTGGATCCAATAATTTATTATTTAACTATAGAAATTACTTTTATGGCACTTATGAATTTCTGAACACAGTATGTATATGTACTTTGGCTTCGTGAATTTTATTTGAATATATTATTTATCAGTTCTGTTTTGTCTTCAACATATACAAAACATTGAACAATTTTTAAATACTCAAACAATGTACTGTTAGGGCTCACATCTTCTGTGAGGAGTATTTAAATACGTTTTCTTCCCTCCTTCCCTTCCTCCCTCCCTCTCTCTTTCTGAAGCAAATTAGCCCTTTTTTGTATTGAAATAAGACGAAATGTTCAGATAACTTAAAAAACACAAACTCAATTCATTTTGAAAGCAGGCATGTGAAGAATCAAGACTAAAGACCCAGAGTGGCAAAGATAACAAAGAACAGCTGAGTGGTGTAACTTATTGGTATAATTTACAAAACCATAGCAGATGAGTAAGGCTGCCAGTCAGATGACAAAAGATCGTGAAATGCACATTCAAATCCTCTGAAATCCCTAATTTGTTAATTCGTGGGAGTTTAGGTCCACGTTCCTCATTTCTTGAGGTGAAGAAATGGGGGATTCTGTGGCCCCAGAGAGAGGCTGGGAGCAGCAGCGTGGAGCTCAGACCTCAGAGAGACACGTTTCCAGTTACAGAAAACACAGCAGAACAGGCCAGTGCTGTCCGCAGAGCGGCAGGTGTACCTGACACACGTGTGTCTGTCCTGCCCCAGGTCCTGTCTGTGCCGTGCCAGCTGCTCCCACAGAGCACGGCACTCGGTGTTGAAAACACTCATCAGATGAATGAAAAACCAGATAAACCAACAGGCGTCTCAGGCAGTTGGCGTGTTGTGTGATTTTTATTAGTCGTTCTTACCATGTTTCCAAAGAGAATCTGCTCATGTGGGTAAAATGAGAAAAATAAGGAAATAGTGACAGAGAAGTGCTATGACCCCTTCAATGGCCACGTTAACTTGGAGGTGTCTGCGCTGCAGTGGAAGGACAGTGTGTGCCAGTGAAGCTAAGTGCGGCCTTGAACGTGAGCTTCTCTGTCTGGCCCCACTTTATTCATTTTATTTTGTATCTGTGGTCTAAACAATAATACCGTGTAATAGCTAACACATCCCACCTGTTTCTTCTTTTCAACTACTTACAGTGACACTGGTTGCAGTTACTCCAAGCATTCTGTCACCTGGGTCTCTGGGTTTTCAGTTGAGGTTGCGACACATGAAAATTTATGTAAATGCAACGTTTAATCACTGAACATGCTGCTCCCTGGCCTGAGATCAATCCTTCCAGTTTACTGCTTCACATGGCCAACTCCCCTGAATGCCTGCCTTTCGGACTGACTTGTTGCCAGGCACATCACCCATTTCCCCACACCTGTGTTCTCAGGCCACGGTCATCTCACCCACTCCGTCTTGCTGTGCTGGGTTCTTCAGATAGAATTAGCTGCTGGGTCAGAGTGGAGTGAAGCCAGATGAACTGGGATGGAGCACATATGTGCTGGGCGTGAGGAATGGACACAGGGTTATACTCAGAGGGGTGACAGGAAGGAGACCCAAGGAGCTTGTCATTCTTCCTCAGCATCTCTGCATGAAACATTCTGTATAACGAGACCCCCATGGTTGGTTCCAAGTCGGAAACAGAAAATCAAATAGAGAGCCATAGATCCTGGGAATAGCATTTTCAATCTGCCGTAAATGAATATCCCCAAGCCAGACCTCTTACTTCCTTTGTTAAGGGGAGAATTTCTCTGTCTGGTCACAGCTCAGCTTCTCCAATGCCAAGGCTGTTTGTCATCTGGAAAGACACACAGAGGAGAACTTCAGTAGAGGTAATGCTGTTTTGACTATCAGCAGAGGCTGGAAGGGTTTGGGGATGGAGAGGGCATTACGGGAGCAAAGACCAGTTAGACAGAAGAATGCCTTCCAGGGTCTGAGCGCACGGGAGGGAGATTCTACTGAACGACAACCTGTTACATATCTCAAAGTAGCTAGAAGACAAGATTTGAAGTGTTTCCAAAACAAAGAATCGATAAATGTTTCAGGTGATGGCTCTGTTAATTTACCCTGATTTGGTTATTACACATTGTATACATGTATCGAATATCATGATTATTATGTGTTAATAAAACAGGTATGATTATTATGTGTTAATAAAAATAAAAACTAAAAGTCATGCTTTTGTGAGCTGATGGTGTGCAAAGTTACTGTTGCATGCCTGGTTTTATTTAAATTTTTTTTCAGATGTGGTTAGCAACGTTCCTGTCTACTAAGTGAAAATTTTTTACTTATTCGCAGCAGCCTTAAATTGGTGCATTAGTGATTTCCATTCTGGCTGTGCAATTTAATTACATGTATTATAAACATCTCAATCTATTATCACTGAAATGTATTTTAATACACTTTAATTTAAAAAGCAAATCCATTCAGCCACGGTGGGAGAGGCTTCTGCAGAGAAGGGGGAGCATCCTGGCAGTGAGCACCGGGAGGGCAGTGTGGAGATTCACAGCCCTGGTCCTTCCCCTGACATTTCCTGTGGTCTTTTTTCCTCACTCATTGGCCCTGTGCTCAGAAATTTGCCATCAGCAGTAACAAAAACAGTTTAAAAACCTGCTGGAATTTCGGTATTTCTCTCTTGTAACCCTAAATGCAAGAGCTCATTTGGTGATGGGAGCAGCAGGCTCGGTCCTCCCACACTTCCCCCAGGCTTCTGGGCTCTGCGTGCTGCACACGGGGGTCTGGATTTGGAGTCCTGGCTCCTTTGCATATCAGCTCGTGAGGCTGCTCTCTCCAGGCCGCTCACTTCCCCCCCAGAAAGAAGTGTGTCTTTCGGGTTCTCTGGACCCCTGGGGAGCAGCTCTCCTGCTGTGCTCACCCCGATTTTGCCAGACCTGCTGCCCAGGGCTCTGCTTACTTCTGCCCATGCTCCTGCCTTAGAGGGGCTCACGGGCTCGGGTGGGAGAGCTGGTGGGACCACACCCTGCCCGGCCTTGTTTGCAGCTGTCCTCTGTTCTTCTGGCCCCCTGAGCAGGGCAGCAGGTTAGACTGGAGTCTGCCTCTTCCCTGCCCGTATGGGTTGTGTGTTTGAGATTTGCAGCTCTACCCTGGACCCACAGACAGAGGAGGGTGCCGTGCCCAGCAGGGACCTTCAAGGCCACTGTACAGCCCTTCCCGGGTCTTGCCCTGTGGGAATCCAGAATGACCCTGGCTGTGAGTTCATGAGGAAAGTGTCCTCAAATATAAAATAAACTCTCATCTCAGTGGTGATTGCAACAATTTAATTTGGTAACATGTGAATGGACCTAGCACAGGCTCAGTAAATGCACAATAGCATTTTTTTTCCCCACTGTGTATAAATTGTTGAATCTCTAACACGCTTCACTGTTAGCTGTGACAACACGTAGCTTGTAGATACCTTTGTTAAAGGTGATTGTCTTCTTAAAGGACACAGGCCTCAGCCCCAACTGTGACTTGAAACCCCAAAAGTAAAATCTATTTCTCACTTTCATGAAGAGGTCACTGCAGCGGCCTGGGCAATAGCGCAGGGTCTTAGACACTAAAGTCTTGCCTGGGAAAGGCCTTGGCTTCAAGATATCTTTTATAATACCTTGTTTCAATTTTACGTACTATTAAATCTCTCTCCAAAAGGCTAGGAGGAAGGAAAATCAGAGCAGGAGCGGGCTCTGTGGGCAGTGGAAACAGACGCAGGGTGGACCCACGCGGACGTTCCCCATGCTGAGGGTCCAGAACCAAAGGTCAGGGATTTCTGCGGCTCAGTGTTGTGAGCCTGCACTTGTCATGGCCACTGGCACAATTGGTAGCTATGCTTTGAATGAATAGTGTGATTTGGGAAAGGGTGACAAAGACTGGAGGGGCACTTTTTAAAAGCAGGATTCAATATTGCCTGAGCTTGACCTTCGGGTTACAATGCACTAATTACTTGAACATGATTTTAAATCTTAAAAGCAAGAAAACAAGAGCTGATATTTTGTTTTCTTTTTAAAGTTTTTATTTTCATTTCTCATTTTAGTATTTGGTAACATTATCTGAATGAAGCCACCATCACATCGAAAGTACAAGGTCAGTTGAACTGAGAAAGCTGAACAAAGAAAACAGAAGAGGTTTTTTTTTTTTTTCCAGAAGGAAATGGCAGTATTCAAATCCATAAAAGCAAATTTAATCCAAAAGCTACAAAGGGACCAGAACACAGTAGACACGTGCTGGCTAAAGGAGAATTCCTGTCTCCATCTTTTGCTGGAAGATTCCGTGGCTGCATTCATCATTTTTTTCCTCCTTCAAAAATGAAAGCAGTGAAACAAATGAGAGACCTAACATTTAGCTCCAATAAATGAATAGAAATGGGCTGAGACCCACTTCATCCCACGAATAACAGGAAGAATACAAATGAGGTTTGTTATGAGGCTTTAGAAACTAATGATCTCCGGGCAGCTGCGGGAGTGCGCGCTCCGATAGCATATGGCTTATCAGTGTCATTAGCAGGACGCACAGGCTTGAGTTCAGGTTCAAATCCATCTAAAAGGCTGTCCTTGCACTGTGTGTAGTTTCAGATGTGCACGCCCCGTCCCTGCCCCCACCCCTCTGTTTTCAACACACAACTTCCCCAACATCTCTGAGCCACCATTGTGGTTCATCTGGATCCACTGTGGATGAAGACTGTGGTTCCTTTGGGTCAGGCCACGTACTTCCAGACGCACAGACTGCACCCCCAACGCTGCCCAAGTTCTTTTGGATAAACGTGTGTCCTCTCAAATTTGTGGGCGCAAAAAGTCAGACGCGTGTCAGCAAATATAAAGAAAATAACCAATGAAAGAACATGACTCAAGAATGTCACAGATGTGAGGGCTCCCCTCATAACCTGAGTACCCCAAAGATCCCTCCTCCTAGTACCATCACACCAGGGCTTAGGATGTCAGCATATACATTTTAGAGGACAAAAATATTTAGTTCATAGCAAAAATTATTCACAGGTCTTTTACTATAAAATTTTAACCATAGAGGATATGAAAAATGACAGAACTGAAATAGGAAAATGAGAAGGAAGATGTTTGTATCAAATACACCAGATAGAGGGAGAGTAGCTATAATAAGTAAATTTATGCACAGATGTAATAACATTACAAAGATTGCAATGAATAAAAGAGCTCAGGATATGAGTGAAAAATGCACAATGAAATGTAAATAGTAAAAGGAAAATGTCTATCTTCCTAAAATAAATACAAATTAAAGCAAGACCAACAGCTGTTTCATTTAAGGAGCACATTCGGTACCGCGGGGCCTATTGGAATAGTGCGATAAGTAGTAGGTGGCAGTCTCAATTGATAAAGTTCTTTTTCCATGAAAGCAATTGGATGATATTTATTCACTATCCCTTCCATTCAAGAAATATCTATAGCACAACTGCAAGGTATCATTGATTCGGCCGTGCACTGGAGACTCAGCCATGAACTCCAACAGACCCAACATTCCCTTATTTATTCTTACTAAGGACAAGGTTCATTAGTAAGAACTCTAAGGAGATAGATATTGAAAAGTAACACATGGGCGGTGCCTGTGGCTCAGTGGGTAGGGAGCTGGCCCCATATACTGAGGGTGGCAGGTTCAAGACCAACCCTTGTCAAACTGCAACAATCAGATTGGGTAGGGTGGGGGGCTGTTTTCTTTGTTTGCTGGTCTCTCGAGCAGGCGTTTGAAGCAGGAGGCACAGCTGGAAGTTTAATGCGACTCTTGCTGTGTGTCATGGTGGAAATATTCCATCGTTAGATCCACGGGGCCGAGCGTTTCACTGCCACTCTGATTTTCACGCATTGCTCATGGACCCATGTACTTTACCTGTTGGGGGTGCAGCACCAGACAGTGGTGTTCGATTTGGGGTACAAGACCTGTAAGGAGAGTGACACTCCATCATCTCATGGCATCATAACTTTGCACCTTAGCTTTTCCTGCAAAAGGCCACCCCACTGCTCCCAAGGCCAGCAGTCTGATGGGTATGTCAGAGCAGCCGTGGACCCCATGGTCACATGGTTGCTGCCCCTGAAGCTTTGCTGTAATTTGGGTCTGTTGGACCAACACAAGGTTCATGAAATATCAGGTCAGCTGACTGGCTTCTGTGAGTCCTTGGACAGTGCTGTGGGCTGAGGTCTTGCATAACAGGAGCGGCTGCTCAAGGCCGGGATGTTCCAGGAGAGATCAATGGCTGCCACTTCCAAGGAAATCAACTTGCCACCAGAAGGCCAGTTGACCTCCAAGGTCGGTGCCATTGAGGGGTAGGCTCAGAGTTATTCCCCCTCGCTATCATGTTGAGGACTCTATAATAGCAGCAGGAACACAGCCACAGGAAAGAACCTGGTTCCTGACAGCTCGGCCACCCTTCTCCTGTGACATTGTACCGGGGCTGACCACGATGGAGGCTGGGCCCTTCTGAGGGGTGAGCCCTTCTGCCCGCATGGTTGTTCAGTGTTTTTCCCATGGCCTCTGGTGGGGATTAGTTGTAAGAAAATTTGCTTACTTGGTGACCTTCACAGGTGTATCTCCCTCCATCTTCCCTAGACACTTACACGTAACACAGTGGAGCCAAACCATTCCACCATCAATGAGTCGCTATAAATTCTCCCTAATTCTCTTTCTATAGAACGTGACAACCAGATGGAAAAACTAGAAGTCAGGGAGAATTTCCCCTCACCACTGGCTTCCAGGGCCATCTCGACAGAGCTATGGTTCAGTAGGAGCTGGTTTCCAGCCCATGCCCATGTACTGAGCTGATCTATTTTTCTTCCAAACAAGTGCGTAACACTTACACATATTTAGTATCAAGTATTAAAAGCACTTTATTGGCTGATTCTTTGTTACCTTAATTTTTGTGCATGTACTGGACTATGATGAAATTTTACTTCTTGGAAATTCTATTACTTACCTTTTGAATGTATTTTAGTTTTTTTATTCATCAGAGGTTTCAGAGTCTATCCGAATGTGGCGTCTCTTGTTGAACGTGAAGGAAATGAAGTGAGTCTGCTCAGGTTTGCCCAGTTGCAGATTCCTAGACAGGGTTAGACGTGTGAGACAGGGTTAGACAGGAGAGAACATCATAGTGGGGACAGCGTTTGGACCATGGTACAGGTCTGAGGAGAGAGGAAAGGCGGAAGCACCGGGTAGGAAAATCTTGCATGTCCCTGCATTTTAAGAGAGGCCCAGGCAGGCCACTGGGTGGGCATCCTTGGACCAGAGGGCCCCAGTGGGGCGGGGGGCTCCCTGCATCTTCCTGGGAAGAACCTACCATGTTTCACTGTTGGCTGGAAAAGCTGTGTGACATCTTTGTGGACTGACAGTGACGGTGGGTCCAG
The DNA here is from genome assembly GCA_963573935.1 of Arctocebus calabarensis. Taxonomy (NCBI): domain Eukaryota; kingdom Metazoa; phylum Chordata; class Mammalia; order Primates; family Lorisidae; genus Arctocebus; species Arctocebus calabarensis. Next base: position 34,114 of record CAUYON010191405.1, read on the forward strand.
AGTGGCTGAGGCATCAGCCGTTTATGATGGCAGGACAGCTGAGTGGCACGTTTTCATGGCCCCCATATCCACCTTCACATGGTAGAACTCCAGCACAGGAAAAAAAACCATACCAAACTCAGTCATCAAAATCAGATATGCCAAATTTTTCATAAATGATGGTAATGCTTTCTTTTTCATACAAAGAAATTAAACAATGGGACGGGTGTAAATTTTATTTTAATAAATTGAAGATGCCAGGGACAATTTTTGCAGCATCATGGGATACAATCCTTGGGATATGGTCCTTCAGTTTCTGGGTGATTGTAGCCAACATCAACACAGAACATTTACTTTCTGACACATTTCCAGTTTTCTGTGAATTATTTGTGTAAACCTTCATCTACTTTGAATACATACAAGAACTCGCTGGCTTTGCTGTGTCCAGCGCCTGATTCTCTTTCTGACAGCTGATGAAATCATCTTATGACTGGAGAAAGTGGATGCCTGGTGTGGCATTGGCTTCAGAGGGTAAGGTTACGTACGCTCTGTCCCTGCAGTGTCTATGGAAGATTCACTTTAGGTAAACATTCACAAATGTCCGTTGATGTGTAAGTTGCTCTTGAGTCCTAAACTAACTTTCTTTTCCTTCTCTCTTTATTGATTTTTCTTTAGCAATAGAGACTTCTTACTCTGCTACTACCTCTTACTGTGGTGGGCGACTGTAGTCCCAGCTACTTGGGAGGCTGAGGCAAGAGGATCACTTGAGTCCAGGAGTTTGAGGCTGCTGTGAGGTATGATACCACAGCTCTCTACCCAGGGCAACTGAGTGAAACTCTGTGTCAAAAAAAAATGATTTTTATAAAAGATTGTTTAGGAAAGTGCAGGTTTTTCTCAGGAAATGGTCTGGGGTGGTACAGTGACATGCAGATTGCCCCGAGCACGTACTGTGCTCCTCGAATCTTCTGCTGCTCCGCTCACAGCCTATCAGGTGATGCTGATGGAAAGTCCGCCTGCATTCTAAGTGGAGGCTAAGTGCTTCCTCTGAATAGATAATCACAGGTCGGAAGGACGAGTTATGCCCGCAATAGAACACTAAGAAGCCTTAGGACTATTTGCCACCACTGTCTCATGTTCAAATTGTTTTGTTTTCATCCCATACCTAGAGACAAGGGTACACATTTTAAGATTGAATTACAAACAATAAAAATCTACAGAGGTTTATATTTAGAGAGTCAGCATAATTCAAGCATATTCAGAAAAGGCAGCATAAATTTAAATCCAAAAATAAGCAGAACACAAAAATAAATAGATAAACTAGCCCCAAACTGAGGTTTCTGTATTTGAAGTTTTAACTTCTAGTTGAAATAGTACATTTAGTGAATGCTAAGAAAAAAAAAATTAGGGGCAAAATAAAAATCCCAGTAGTTTTCTAAATCTTCTCATGATTTATAACTAACACTTAAACTAGTATTAAATTGTGATGGAGAATCACAGGGAGACATGTAACAATGCTCTTTCCCTGCCAAAGAACACTTAAAAAGCCAGAAAATGTGGCTGTCTCTACAAATGTATCAGCACTAGTGTAAGAACACAAGGGTTAGAGGGCTCAGGAAATCGCAACGTCTCCATTATAAATTAATAAGTCTCCAGCAATGGATTCTAAAGAATGAAGACACATGAAATTATAGAAAAAAAATTCAGAATAATCTTCTTTAAGAAGTCCAGCAAACTTTAACCTGTTTACTTAGATAAAGAATTAAATGAAATTTAGAAAACAGTATGCAAACAAAATAAGAAGTTTGATAAAGACATTAGGTGCAAAACTATTAAGAATGGTAGAAGAAGGTATAAGAAAGAAGGATTGGGTAGAAAAAAATTTGAACTATAACACAGTCTTAAGAGAGGCCCACCAAGGCCAGTGGGTGGGTGGCTGGGGTGTCCTTGGGCCAAAGTGGCCCAGGTATCAGCCCAGGCTAAGAATTTGTGACTAAGGCCCCAACAGCACTCACAACAACAAGAAAAATAAACAAATGAGATTTGATTAAATTAAAAAGCTTCTGTACAGCTAAGAAAATAATAAACACAGCAAATAGACAACCTATATAAAGTGAGAGAAAATATTCACAACCTGTTCATCTGATAAAGAGCTAATATCCAGAATCTACAAAACGCAAACAAATCAGCAAGGAAAAAAGCAAACAATTACATTAAAAAGTAGGCAAAAGACATGACCAGAAGCTTTTCCAAAGAAGATAGACAAATGGCCAATAAACATAGGAAAAGTTGCTCAGTGTCATTAATCATCAGGGAAATGCAAATTAAAACCACAAGGAAATACCATCTTACCCCAACCGGAATGGCTTCCATTAAAAAGTCTCAAAACAATAGACAGTGGTGTGGACCCAGAGGAGAAGGAATGCTGATACACTGTTGGTTACTGAAGCTTTATGGAAAACTGCACCAGAGTCCTCAAAGAACTACAAGTAGACCTACTATTTGATCCAGCAATCCCACTACTCGGTCTCTACACAAAGGAAAAGAAGTCATTGTGTAACAAAGACACTTGCCTATCAGAAACTCATTTCATTTTTAGTACACATGTAAACTGAAAGCGAAGAGATGAATAAACACTTTCCACACAAAGAGAAACCAAAAGGGAACAGAGGTAACAATACTTACACTAGACAAATAGACTTTAAGTTAAAAACTGTAAACACAGACAAACAATGGACTCCTATAATAATAAAGGGCTCGCTTCTTCAAGAGAATATGACAATTGTACATAACAACCGTGGAAAACCTAAATATGTCAAGCAAGTATTAAAGAATTTAAAAAGAAGTAACAACTTTTAATTATAATCAGATCATCCACACAGAAAATTAATAAGAAAACATTAGACCTGAACAGCATTTTCCTCAATTACACCCGACAGATATAGCGGGAACACGCCATCCTCTGCAGAAGACACATTCTTCTCAAGCAGATATGAATATACTCCAGGATGTATGTTGAGGCACTTACCAAGTCTTGGCAAATCCATTAACTTTCTTGACCACAATTGTATGAAACCAAAAATCAATACTAGGAGAAATTTTTGAAAATCCATCAGTAAGTGAAAATTAAACAACATGCTCCAGCAGCAGATGGGTTGATAAAGAAATTTAGAAAAATATCTGGAGACGACTAAATGTGGAAACACAACATGCCACGACTTAGGAGATTCAGTGAAAGTTGTTCTAATAGGAACATTGATAAGGATAAATGCCTACATCAAAAAGAAGAAAGATTGCAAATAAAGAAATTAATGTTATGCCTCAAAGAAGGAGATAAAAGAAGAATAAACCAAGACCAATGTCAGCCTGTGTTAAAAATCCAGGCAGAAATACATGAAATCAAGACTAAAAATAGTACCAAAGATTGACAAGACAAAGAGTTTTTGAATTGATAAATCGAATCAACCCACCCTTCGCTAGACTAACCAATCAAAAGTAGAAAAGACTCAAATAGACAAAGTCAGAACTGAGAGGGGACATTATGACGATGCAATAGAAATACAGAGGGTCACAGAGACTATTGTGAACAATCACGTGCCAGAAACGTAGGTAACTTAGAAGAGATGAGGAAATATCTAGACACACACAACCTACCAAGACTGAATCACAAAGAAATAGATCAATAAAAAGTAAGGAGGTTGAATCAGTAATAAAAATTTTTTGGTAAAAAATAAAATCTCAGGTCCTGATGGTTTCAAAACTGAACTTTACCAAAAGAAGAATTAATACTAATGCTCTACAAACTTGCAAAAAATCAAAGTGGGAACATTTCCAAACTCTTTTAACAAGGCTAGCATCATTGAGACCAAACCCACACAAGGACATCAGATGAAAAGAAAAGTATAAGCCAATATCCTTGATGAACATAGATGCAAAAATTCTCAGCAAAATACTAGCTAATGAATTTAACAACACATTCAAAGGATCGTTCACCATTATCAACTGGGATTCATCCCCGGGATACAAAGATAACCCAACACTTGTAAATTAATGAGTATGTGCAACAAATTAACAGAATGAAGGATTAAAATTGTATATTTATCTCATTAGATACATAAAACAACTGACAAAATTCAATGTCCTTTTATGATTAAAAATGCTCTATAAATTAGATAGAGAAGCAATATACTTTAACACAATAAAAGCCATATGTGATAAGCCCACAGCTAACATTAAGCTGAGTGGTGAAAAACTAGAATCCTTTTAAGGAGACACATCAAAGATCCAGAATACAACATGGATGTCTCCCTCACCATTTCCATTCAACCCAGGATTGGGAGTTCTGCCAGGAGAAAGAAGTAAGAGGCATCCAAACAGGAAAGGAAGAAGTAAAATTGTCACTGTCTGCTAATAACATGATCTCATATGTAGAAAATTCTAAAAATGCCACTACAAAATGGTTAAATTTGATAAATGAATTCAGTAAATCTGAAGGCTGCAAAATCAACATGCAAACTTTAGTAGATTTTTTTACAATAACAGTAAACAATCTGAAAAATAGAGAACATAATCTCATTTACAACTGTTACTGAAAAAAAAATACTTAGAAATAAATTTAACCCAGGAGATGAAAGATCATACATTGAACCATAAAACATTAATGAAATAGAAGAAAACATAAATAAGTGGAAAGATATCCTGTATTTGTGGATTGGAAGAATTAATATTATTAAAATGCCTGTACTACCCAAAGTGATCTATTGATTCCATGCAATCCCTACCAAAATTCTAATGTCAATTTTCATTAACACAGAAAAAAAAATCCAAAAACATATATATGGAACTATAAAAGACCCCTAAACAGCCCAACGCAATTATGAGCAAAAATAAATAAATAAATAAATCTGAAGTCATAACAGGGACCCTATTTTAATTCGACTATAAATCTATAATAATTAAAATAGCTTGGCACTGCATAAAAATAGACACATCAACCAAATTTCTCTTTAAAAAAGCAGAATTGAGAGTTCAGAAATATACTCATGTGTCTATGGTCAACTGATTTTTTTTTTTTTTTTATTGTTGGGGATTCATTGAGGGTACAAGAAACCATGTTACACTGATTGCATTTGTTGGGTAAAGTCCCTCTTACAATCGTGTTTTGCCCCCAAAAGTTGTGGCGCACACCAGGACCCCACCCCCCTCGCTCCTTCCCTCTCTCTGCTCTTCCTTTCCCCACCCCTCCCTCATTCTTTCTCTCTCTGCTCTCCCCTTACCCCACCCCCACCGTGTCAATAATTGTCATTAATTGTCTTCATATCAAAATAGAGTACATGCTCAGTGTCACTAGGGAGGTGTAAATTGAATCTGAAACACTGGAACTCACAGCAGCGGAGCCCAGAATGGTGGTTACCAGGGAGTGGGCGGTACAAGCCCTGAGTTAAGGGAGTAGGTTTGCCTGTCGTGAGGTCTCACGCACAACGTGATGGGTCAGTGAGTGCCTGAGCAGCCGGAAAAACAGCTGCATGAAGATTTCAGGTGTTCTCATCATAAAAAATACTATTTCAAGTGACATGGTAATCATCTCCCTTTAATTATCCCACATTGTACTCAAAGAATGTAACACCACTTTATGTCCCATGAATATATATAACTATAATTTGTCAATCTATGTGTAATAATAAAAACTTTTAAAAACCCTAGATTCCGGTGGAGGTGGTGTCATCTGAGTATCGCTAAGTCATCTAAAGAGAAGCTGGGGTGTTGAAACTGCTGCCTCCTCCCAAAGGAACTTGGAGACTCCCTCCGTGCGGCTGGCCTGCATGGCCCCTTAGCCGTCTGGAACCTCGCGAGTCCCTGCCTCCCAGCGTGGCCGGCCCTCCACTCTGCAGAAGTCCGTTCTCTCTGGGGCGTGGTCACAACTTCAGTATTTGGGTCCCCTTGTGCAGCTCGTCAATCCTGGAAGCTGGTTCCCCGTTTTAGAATGGGGTTTAGGTAAGGGCACGGTCTACTGTGGTGATGTTAAACAACAGATTTGGGGGGGGTGGAGAAATGTTTCTCTGCTCTTACAAAAATCCTCGAGGATGTAAAAGACAATCATTCTCAGGCCGTGATGACTCAGGGCAGCTATGTCGTGACCGTAGGGACACTAGACTGGGAAACGACGCTAATGAGAAAACCACAAGGAAGCAACGCCCAGGAGGGGAGACTACTCAGGTTCCTGAGGACCTCGGAGGACGCGTCCGACTGTCGAGCTCTGGCTCCCCATCAGGAGCAAGCGTGAAAAGCACGTCCAGATCAGTGAGCTGGATTTGTAAATTTCCCGCTTCAGCAGACTCCAAAATCACTCGCTTGTGGGAGGCACTACTAACTCCTGATGGCGAAACACCCTGGGAGGACCCCACATCTTTTTAGGGGTTCAGACAGTTCAAAACTGTTTTTATCATAATGCTGAGACATTATTTGCCTTTTTACCTTCCTTGTCTCACAAGAGTACAGGGGGACTTTTCTAAAGCATGTGTGTGATGGCAGATTAAATGCAGAAGCAGATGAGAATATAGTTGTCTTTTCTTCAGCCGGATAGGTTAGGTGTTTAACAATGCTCTTCTGCTGTACATGTTTTGGGTTTTGAGTTATTTTTTAGTAAATACATATTATATTTGCTACCCTGTGATGGGTTTCTTACCCATAGTAAATAAGTTAACCAGTACGATGTAAGTATTCCGAATTGTATATGAAATCAGCATATCGTATCCCCTATAATGTATACATGATCTCTTTTTGATTTAATTAAAAAAGTGAAAAAAAATAAAAACATAAAAGGTACAATTTTTTAAAAAGTTCATAAACAATTAAAATTTTTTCTAAGACCTAATTTCTAACACAGTAAATATCAGTAGATTTGGTCATCAGCAAAAGCTTTTTGGTTTCCTCAGTAATCTTTCAAGGAGGAAAAGAAGTCCTAAGCGCAAAATGCCTGAGGATTACAGACAAAGACGCACACTTTTTAAATTAAAAAAGAAATCTTAGAGGTGATTGACAGAAGCTCTAGGCTTCATTTTACAAAAGCATCAGCACCAAAATTAAGGCATTTGTGCAAGTTCACGGGGCTACTCACTGCTGTGTCGGACCTAAATGGCATCCATCCAAATTTCTCACCCTAAATTTCTTCCAGTGCCCTTCCTTACTGTCATGAAGACACAGCTGTTGTGGTCTGTTGCAGTTTGGGGTGCTGCTGGTAGAATTTTGTCCAATATTCTGATCCCTACTGAATGTGTCTTTGCCCCAGGATGTAAAGGTCAGGACTGCTTCTGGGGCCTCCCAGGTCCGCAGGACGGTTGAGGACCGACCCGATTTCACCGGAATCCTCAGAATTTGGTGAGAGTGCTCTTCGCACTACAGCACAGCTTTCAGATCTGCCCTAATTCTATCTGAAACACCTGAGCACACCTCACAGCTGACAGCTTTCAGAGTGCAGGCAGGCCTGTGATGGCCATCGGGAGCCTCCTGGAACTAGCACTGACCTGTAACTGGTACCATTAGAAAAATCATGTTAACTTTTTCCAAGCTATGGTGCTAACACCGAGCTGCAGTTTGGATAACTTGCCTGCTAGAATTAGCTAATTGATGGGATTGTTAGACTCAGTCAAACACCTTCTAATTTCATAACTCTGTGATTTCCTATAGTTGAGGTGAGAAGAAAGAACAAGATGAGTAACACAAAGGGAAAAAAAAATAAAAGGGAAAATCCGGGCCTCCAACACCAGCCCTTGAGTTTCTTCTCGGCTGTGTGCCAGCTGCCCTGGTAACCAACAGTCTGTACCCACAACCACATGCCTGGAGTGTTTCCACGTTTAGTACAACTCAGGGAAATGATGCTGGTGAAGAGGAAGAGGAGGACTTGACAGTACAAGAGCTGTAAGAAAAGGTGAAGCCAACCACAGGACCAAAAATAGAGGCAAATTAATGTTGGAGGAAGAATCCTCCAATCCTCCAATCCTCCTCCTTCTGAGCAAATAATCCTTTACCTCTGTTGGGCAAACAAGTGAGTGGAAACAACAGTATTAGGAAGTAAAGTGCAAGAAATTTGCAAAGTTTCAATTTTGAAAAATGAAACAGTACCTAGTCCAGGCTTCATGCATATTTAAGTGATATTTACTTTGATTCTGGCTGTTTAAAACATGACTGCTTATTTCTGCATTAGGCTCTGTTATCTTTCCAGTCGTCTGTTCAGCATTCAGAGGTCCCCAGGAAATGTTTTTTGAGAGACTTAACAGACCCTGGTGGTAGGAAGAATAACAGCCTCCTTCCCAGAGCTGTGCAGGCCTCATACCAGAGCTTGTGCGCATGTTACCGTCGCGGCAGAAAGGACTTTGTAGAAGTGATTAAGCTAAGGACTTTGACATGGAGCATTTACCCGGGATTTTCCAGGTCACCAACATCATCCCAGGAGTCCTCATAAGAGGCAGAGGAAGGTAGGACAGAGTGAGAAAGTCTGTGTTTGTTGTTAGAAGCTTTGAAGATGGAGAAAGGGACCGTAGTCAAGGAGCATGGTGGCCTCCCGAGGCTGGAAAGCCACAGAGAAGGGGTCTGCCCTGGAGCAGCCCGCCCATGCCTGGGTTTTAGTCCAGGGAGACCACGTCGGAATTTAGACTTAGAGAACTGTGAGATGATACATTTATACTTTAAGCCACTAGACTGGCGATAACTTGCTGTTGCAGCAGAGAAAACTAATGGAGTGCACAATAAGTAGTTATTGAATAGAAATCGAACCAAGACAACTTACAAATATACGATAAGTGATACATTATATATGTGTAGAAAGAGAAACATTTTAACACTAGAAGTTCCAGTGATTAAATTCTCAAATTTCACATTTTAGAGTTTGAGGCAAGCAATAGGACGTGATTTAAGATTCAGAGAGGAGAAAATTTCTCAAGTATGAGATGTTGCTTCCAAGTTGAAGAAACATTATGCATCAGCTTCTTTGAAGCATCTCCTGGAATAGTGTTTGGAAAAGACAAAATATTAGGCAAATGTAAAAATCACTGCTTTTCCATTGCTTCAATATTTATTTTGTAGTAGCATTTCTATAGCACATTAAATGTGATTTAGAGTCCAGGGAGGAACTTTCCTTTCTTTAATACGTTCCTTAGATATTCTCATTCTCCCTTTTCGATGATGACTTCTCCAATTAGCTAAACTTTGGCTTTCAAGAGTCCTTTATAGGCAATAACAATTTCTCTCCAAGCTGTAGCAGTTCTCCCAATTTGCATGTACGTCAAAAATCAGGGACAAGGCATCTGTTTATTTCTTAAGATAATTTTTATAAACGTAATCCTGTGCATGGTTTTCCATGTTACACGGAAATCTACAATCCTAACTGCTTTCTTTAAATTCCAAAGGAAAGCATACAGCTAAAAGCCTTTATTTTTCCTAATAGTCATATAGATATATTGCTCTATAGATTTAGGAAAAATATTATGATTCTTTCTCTTCTGCGGAAAAAAAGCATTTTCCTTTATTATCCTTTGGTTTCTAAAAATAGGGTGAATTAAATGTCATGTACCTTTGGAATTCGTTTTATAAATATTCTTGGTAACTAGGAAACTCACATTGTCATTATTTATAATCTAGGAATTCTTTCCATGGTAACTGTTCAAAGGTCACAATTTTTGAGACGCAATAGTGGCTAAGAGGCAATTTAAGAATTCACTAAAATAAAAAAGGGGGATATTCACAGGAGGTGGCAATGTCTGATGTCCTAATCACCCAAATTAATGAGGTGAGGTCTTACGTTTAAGCAGTACCTGTACCCACAGGTTGGCTTGTTCTCTCTCCTGCCCTGGCCCTTCTTTCAGCCAAGAAATGGTGCCAGTGCTTACCAGCCTTTCATTCCACAGCCCTTAGAGACCCTGTGCCCTCAACTTGCATACCATTTATAGTGTTTCCTGCCTTGTGACGTCATGTGTACGTTGATTACATTGGCACACAATGGGGTTCCCGAAGCCCAGCATTCAGCTGAGCTGTGAGCTGCGGCCTTTCTCCGAGGCATGTCCCACACGGGCTCCTACAGACCCTCTGTCGGCCCTTTGTTATCAGCCCTTGCTCAGATCCTGCAGAGGTGGAAGTTGCCTCTTATGTCGCCACACAGAGGAAACATATTCAAGACCCTTCATTCGTTTGTAACAATGAGCAAGACTGTTGTCATCAAGCTGGACATTTTTGGACTCTTGTGATGCCAACTTCTCCCCTAAGCCCTCTGAGAGGTGAGAGGACGCTGAATTAGGCTCACACAGTGGTTACAGAGGCAGCCGTCAAAGAATGGCTGAATGTCCAAAAATGAGCTAAGAGTTGGTTTTACTTATTCCTACTAGATTTTTAAAGAAGGACTTGACCTCAATTTTTAAAAATATTCTATAATACTAAGCAGAAACTTAGCTATAAGCAAACTCACTCACACGCACACACAATGTGGACTAAGGACCCTCCCAAGTCTCCAGCCGTGAGCTGAGCTGTGTGTGGGGGTGGGTGGGGGTCCCGGGGGGGAGGGAGCAGCTCTGAGAAGTGTGAGCTGCCCGAGGGGCTGCCCGTCAGCACGTGGGAAGGTGGAATCCAAGCCACCAGGGAGAACATCCCTCCCAGAATCTCAGAGCAGCCAGGGCATTTAATCACAACTGAAAGTGCACGTCTTACCAAAAGCACTACGTACCCTTATCTTCCCTAACAGATTTCAAAACAACCTTAAAGGATCAAGGTGCCAGGAAGTATCAAAAAGTAAGGGTTTGGCTCCTAATTGTGGGTATCCATGTGGTGTATTGCTATCAATAAATGATGTTAAATAAAACGTGTGTGTGTGTGAGACAGAGAGAATGAGACAGATTTGAAAAGATAAAATCCAAATGCTAATGTTTATGTCTATATTTTTAAGATAATTATATGTAAGAATTTTTTCAACAAAAACCCTGTTTCTGCTTTAGGGGCTTCTAAAATATTACTCCTTCTCCCTGGAAAGGTGTGTCCTCATTGGTTATTAGTAAATGCACATTAACCCCAAGGAGACACCACCTCACAACCACTAAAGTAGCTAAAATTAAAAAGCCGCCAGGGGATAATGGAGGGGAGATGTATTCCCCACAGAGTGTGGGCAGAGTGGTGGCCCTACTGTGGGAGATGTTTAAAAAGCTGAAAATAAAAACTACGACCCAACCACCTCACTCCCCAAAGAAATGAAACCTATGGTCACAATTAATGTGAATGGCAGTTTACTCGTAAGAGCCCAAACCTGGAAACAACGCAAATATCCATCTGTAGGAGAACAGAAAAGGGATTGTGGTCCAGACCACAACAGGACACTGCTTCCCATTAAGTAAAGAAAAACTCACAACACAACACAACGTTCTGATGAGCAAAGTCAGACACAAAAGTACACACTGTATGTTTTTAATTTTTTGAAGTTCTCGAAAAGACAAAACTAATCTGATGAAAGAAATCAGAATATTCACTCTTTGGGGGCAAGACGATTCTTGGGAAATGGCAAGGAACGTCCTGGGATGGGGGGATGGTCTGTATCGTGACTGGTTACACATGTCCCCAGTGGGGGCTCACTTTATAAAACTCATTGAACTGGAACTTTCAGATCTCAGTACTTCACTGTATGTAAAATAATCAAAAGAGAAATATTAAAAGGCAAAAAAAATGAGCACTTTAAATATTCAATAATAAAAGATTGGCTAAATGAAATATGATACAATTGTGCAATTCTCTGACCCATTGAAAACAAGTTGATAGGCTGGGTGCGGTGGCTCACACCTATAATCTCAGCACTCTGGGAGGATGAGGTGGGCAGATGGCTTGAGCTCAAGAGTTCGAGACCAGCCTGAGCAAGAGCAAGACCTTGTCTCTAAAAATAGCTGGGCATCGTAGCAAGCACCTGTTGTCCCAGCTACTCAGGAAGCTGAGGCAAGAGTATTGCTTGAGCCCAAGGGTTTGAGGTTGCTATGAGCTATGATGCCATGGCACTCCACCCCAGAGCGACTGAGTCAGACTCGGTCTCAAACTTCCCCTGCGAAAAACAACAAGTTGATAAATCGGTATGGGCGGATATAGGAAAGTTGTTAGTATGGGGGTTTTAAACACCAAGATATACGCTGGTGTTTAAAACAGTATCTCATTTATATTAAAAAGAAAAGAATACACACACACAAACACACACACCACACACATCTTCATATAAACAGCAAATTCCTGGAAAAATATACCAGAAATTTCCTGCAGAAAGAAGCCAGAAGGACTAGGAGAGCTGGGGGCAGAGGGCAAGAATGAGACTCCTCTTTTGCGGACTCTTCGCCCTACTACACGCACACGCTTAATTTGTGACCATTCAACTAAGTATAAGTGGCACACAGCACGCTGAAGTGAGCCGGGGTTCAGGGAGAAGAACCTCACAATTTTACACAATGTTTCAAAGCCAGCTTTGGATTCTTTTTGAATCAGCATATTGATGTCTGGAAATTATCTGAAGGATCAGGAGAATGTCCTTCCGGGAACTATTTATAACAGCAAAAACATTAGAGGCAATTTAAATATCCAAAAATAGAATATGCTTCTGTCAGTTGCAACATATCCATGCACGTATTACCACAGCCATTAAAATAACGTTGAGCAAAATCATCAGCACAAAACCATTTTCAAAGAACATGAACCAGAGCACATGCCCTGTGTGTGAGGTCTGGAAGGTTATGCCGTGACCATGACACGCTGGTGAGAACGAAGCCTCCATCTTCTGTGCCTGCCTCGTGTCTGCCTTAACAAGTTCTTTCCTTGGGACTCTGTGTCCGTGTGATTCCAGGACTGTCTCCCTCTCGGTCTTCCCATCTCCTCTTCTTTCTCCATGGACAGTCCTTCTCCAGAATGGCTGTTCTCAGGCCTGACACAGGGCTGCGCCCTCCCATGACCTGGCCTTGTGCATTTAGCGTCTCGTTCTCCCTTCAGACAGAGGTAGGGACACGGCTGCTCTGATCACCTCTTGGACACCGGAGTGGGCACGTGGTAGAAACACAGCGTGCATCTGTCCAGCGAGGGTGTGGAGATACAACAGCAAGGGCAGATGTGGCAGGGGCAGGCAGGCGTCACAGGCACCTGTGCTGACACTCACATAGGCCAGAGGAAGAAGCACCTGTATATCTGCACCAAGTCTGCATAGAGGAGGAGAAATGCAACCTGATTTGTTATCCTCAGTATCATCGAACCACGTGAATGCCCTCTTTGGGTCAGCCAGGGCACCCAGGTCAGTGCCCGGCACATCCCTAGTGTTCAGTAAATTTGTGTTGAACAACTGAAATCCACTTGTTCTGAGCCTTCCCCCCTTGCCCTGTTAACTTCCTGGATGATGATGGTGATGGGAAGCCGTGAGACTGACCAGCACTGATCGTCGAGGAGGCAGGGGACCAGTCACCACCTCCCATAGCAACCACAGTGACATCTCTTGTCCCCTCAGGCAATGAGGGTTCTACTGGACCTGCAGCTGGTGGCCCCTGATTTCACCTCCACAGCTCTGGGTCCAGGCCTTTGCCTAATGAGTGGACACTTGCTAGGGCCCCAGGCCCCTCTGGGCCTGCCACATCTCCCCAGAATTCTAGTGGGGCGTTCTGTAGGCTGCAGGGTTATTTCATCTCAATCCAACAGGCAAGACAAGTATAGGAAATTTGTACAGATACAATAAAAGGTCAAAGGAGGTCCATTAGTACGCAACTCACAAATAGACCACAAAATTTAGTTAAAATTACAGATGTAACTTGTAATGGGTAAAAATACTTGAGAAGTTAAGCAGACGTAGTGCTGCCTTCCAGAGGCACCTGACTGCTTTGTTTAACCCGCTGGCCAAATGATACCAAAGAACTGGTGGAATAGGGTGACAGACACTCTTGGGTCAGGGAGCAGTGCCCCTCAGACACATCCCCACTGGCCTTATATCTTGCAGGACCTCGATGAGCTAGGAGGGACACTTCAGACGCAGAGGACACGTAATCAAGGCTGGAGCTGAAATAAAGGATGCCAGTGTTTCTTTGGTTGTTTCTTCTAGACTTTCACTGATAACATCTCTCAATCTCAGAATGTACATGCGCACACACAGGCATATATATCAAGTCTGTGTGTGCACAAATGGTAGCACTCTTGTATACCTGCCCCTTACAGTTCTAAAATATTTTCACTTATGTTACTTTTTAAATATATTTCTGCAGACATCTACCTTGGAATATAATTCAATAATACTTGATTTGCTATTTATAATTTGTGTACTGATAAGACCCAAAGGCTAGGAACGTGTTACATAGCACAAAAACACTTTCAATGAGACTGAAAATAACAACACAGATTGAAAGGAAGGTGAAAAACTCTATCTGATACAGAAGACTGAGGATGTCCAAAGAACTGTGCACAAAATTTAATAGTCAAAAATTCTGAGGGTTTAAAATTCTCGGAGCATGATAAAAAGAAGCAGTGGGACATACTGGCTTTGTTCACCAGGCAGAAAACTGGGATGCAGGATGACTCAGAGATATTTTAAGGTCACAGGACCAAAAGGTATTTGACTCCATTCAAACGTGGGTCTCCAGAGCTGGGGAGGCAGGGTCCCCCAATGCTAAGCAGCTAAATATTAGTTTAGGTGAGTCCACAGAACTAAAAGGGACAGGTGAGTCTCTAGGGCAATCAGTGGAGTAAATCAGAATGTTTCCTAGCTCAGAGACATTCTTCAGACAACTGAGTCTGCCAAAAGAAGGAGTGTTGATTATGAAAAGACCAAAACCGTGACTGGGTTGCCTAACCACAGTCTGATTTGTGATTGATGAATAAACTAAGAAAATAGTCTCCAAGGAGGAAAATATAAATATTTGATTTCAAGAAATGCATAGCTACTCTGGTCTTTGCATTGTGACCTGGAAGCTACTGAAACATTCAGTCTAGCAGAAAGATGATGGTCTCCGAGAGCGCCACCCAACGTGGTTCACCGAGGGTAGTGTGTTGTCCCACTCAAAGGGAACACTTCTCTTAATGCTTGTAAGTCCACTGGTGGACACCAGTGCTGTTGTCAAACAATGGCTGGTAGAACCTGATGGTGCCACACACTCCAGGATGCTTGTGTGGCCGGGACTGGCATGTTTGCCTTGGAAAAACCAAAGCAAAGAAAACGGAACTCATTGTCCAAAGGCCAGGATCATTTTTCCTGAGATAAATAAGGTTTGAAGTCCGTTCTTCTCTACTCCAATGACTACATGAACCATGCCCTCTCGCTATAGCTGGTGACAGGTCTCTGTTGGGGGTGATTTGTCACTGACAACACTCACGGAGCCCACTGGCTACAGTTCTTCCCTCTTCTGGTAACAGCCAACCAACCTGTTATCAGCCTTGCTAACTCCACTCTCCGACTCTCTGTACCTTCCAATGAACTGCAGCTTAATCCATCCCAGAGGAACTGAGTCACAATGGGACAGAGACATCCTTTCCATTTAAATATATGTTTATTCCAAACTCACTAGAGGTGATTCTTACCTGGTTTGTTATCTTATTAATACAGATTGGAAGGAGTCTTTGCATGCATGAACCCAGTTTCCCCTGGACATGGGGACCACCCTCTCCATATGGCAGATACTAGAAATTTCCAGCAGCCTCCATCACTCTGGTCTGGGAGTGAAGTTCTGTTTTAGAAAATACTCTTTGAGGAATTTCATAATTATAATCATTTACTGCAATATGTTGCCTCTTATTCAATGTGCAGTTTTTATTGTTGTTATTTATAATACTGAAAGTCTAATTCTGTTCCTCTTTTACCGTAAGTATAATTCAAGCTATTTTCTTTTTTGCAGTATGTATAACAATCCTTTAAAATGTTTATTTTGCCCATGATTGAACTAATGTACACAGCTATGATTCAATAAAAAAAATGTTTATTTTAATGTAGGAAGTGTTTATTGCAATATGCTGATTATATTTTTAAAGAGTAATAGTTTATATAATAACCTGGTATCAATTTTATAAACAAATAAACTCTATTGTTAAAATATTTATACCAATTTGCCCAATAATTCTTGCTATCTTTCTCTCTCAATGTCTCCTATTCTAAATATCTTTTTATTGTTGACAATCTGTTTTTCTCACTCTCTCTCATCCTGTCTCTCTTTTTGACTCTCTCTCTGCTTCAGCTTCTCTTTCTCTCTTTCAATAGGTCTTGTGTGTCCCTCCCTCGTCTCTCTCTCTCTCTCCTGTCTCTCCTGTCTCTCTCTCTCTCCTGTCTCTCCTGTCTCTCTCTCTCTCTCCTGTCTCTCTCTCTCTCCTGTCTCTCTCTCTCTCCCCTGTCTCTCTCTCTCTCTCCTGTCTCTCTCTCTCTCTCCTGTCTCTCTCTCTCTCCTGTCTCTCTCTCTCTCTCTCCCCTGTATCTCTCTCTCTCTTTCCTGTATCTCTCTCTCTCTCTCCCCTGGATCTCTCTCTCTCTCTCCTGTCTCTCTCTCTCTCTCCTGTCTCTCTCTCTCTCTCTCCTGTCTCTCTCCCCTGTCTCTCTCTCTCTCCTGTCTCTCTCTCTCTCCTGTCTCTCACTATCTCACCTCTCTCAAACACTCACTCACCAAACACACACACACCAGTAACTCACTCTAGACTGTATATCTCTCTATCTATA
>CAUYON010191409.1:0-29249 GCA_963573935.1 Arctocebus calabarensis
TATGGCATATACTGCAAGCTGTTCTCTTCGGGGAGGGGACTCCCGTCCGCTTGGTGATGTGCGCTGTACCTTTTATTTGTATCCTTGGGGTTGTAGGTCGCTCCAATAAGGTTGATGTGTGTTCCTCGACCTTGTCTCTTGGCTCAGCTCCAAACCATTGGCTTTCTCGCTAAATTTCTGTCCTTTAACTCTCCTTCTGGACAGGAGCGTCTGCAGAAAGCTGGCTACAGACTGCCATCTTGGCTCCTCCCCCCCTTCTCAATTTTTTTGAATAATCTTCCCCAACACGTTTTACAAAGCAAACATCATCCTGATATAAAAACCAGGAAAAGATCCAACTAAAAAGGAGAATTTCAGACCAATTTTACTAATGAATATAGATGCAAAAATTCTCAACAAAATCCTAGCCAATAAATTATAGCTTATCATCAAAAAAATCACACATCATGATCAAGTAGGTTTCATCCCAGGGATGCAAGGCTGGTTTAACATATGCAAGTCCATAAATGTTATTTACCCTATCAACAGAAGCAAAAACAAAGACCGATATGATCCTCTCAATAGATGGAGAAAAAGCTTTCAATGAAATCCAGCATCCTTTTCTAATTGGCACACTGAAGAGAATAGGCATAGGTGGCACATTTCTTAAACTAATCAATTCTATCTATGACAATCACACAGCTAATATTTTACTAAATGGACTAAAGCTGAAAGCCTTTCTTCTTAGAAGTGAAGCCAGACAAGGTTGTCCTCTGTCAGTATTACTATTCAACATAGTGCTGGAAGTTCTAACGAATACCATTAGGCAAGACAAGGAAATAAAGGGCATCCAAATAGGAGCAGAGGAGGTCAAACTCTCCTTTTTTGCTGATGATATGATCTTATACTTAAGAGAACTCCAAAGACTCAACCATAAGACTCCTGGACATCATCAAAAAATACAGTAATGTCTCAGGATATAAAATCAATGTCCACAAGTCAGTAGCCTTTGTATACACCAATAACAGCCAAGATGAGAGGCTAATTAAGGACACAACTCCCTTCACCATAGCTTCAAAGAAAATGAAATACCTAGGAATATACCTAACAAAAGAGGTGAAGGACCTCTGTAAGGAAAATTATGAAAAGGAAATAGCAGAAGATATTAACAAATGGAAGAATATACCATGCTTATGGCTGGGAAGAATCAACATTGTTAAAAAGTCTATACTTCCTGAAGCAATCTACCAATTCAATGCCATCCCAATTAAAATACCAACATTGTACTTTCAAGACTTGGAAAAAATAATTCTGTGTTTTGTATGGAACCAGAAAAAAACCCATATAGCTAAGGCAGTTCTTAGTAATAAAAACAAAGCCTGGGGCATCAGCATACTGGATTTTATGCTGTACTACAAAGCCATAGTGGTCAAGACAGCATGGTACTGGCACAAAAATAAAAACATAGACTTTTGGAATCAAATAGAAAACCAGGAAATGAAACTAACATCTTACCACCTAATCTTTGATAAACCAAACAAGAACATACCTTGGGGGAAAGACTCCCTATTCAATAAATGGTGCTGAGAGAATTGGATAGCCACATGTAAAAGACTGAAACTGGACCCTCACCTTTCTCCATTCACAAAAATTGATTCAAGATGGATAAAGGACTTAAATATAAGGCACGAAACAGTAAAAATTCCCAAAGAAAGCATAGGAAAAACCCTGGAAGCTATGGGCTTGGGGAAAGCTTTTCATGAAGAAGACTACCGTGGCAATTGTAACAACAACAAAAATAAGCCAATGGGACTTAATTAAACTGAAAAGCTTCTGTACAGCTAAGGAGACAACAACCAAAGCAAATAGACAACCTACACAATGGAAAGGCTATTTGCATATTTTGAATCAGACAAAAGCTTGATAACTAGGATTTATAGAGAACTCAAATCAATCCACATAGAAAAAGCCAACAATCCCATATATCAATGGGCGAGAGACATGAATAGAACCTTCTCTAAAGAAGACAGATGAATGGCTAACAAACATAAAAAAATGCTCATCATCCCTAATTATTAGAGAAATGCAAATGAAAACCACCCTGAGATACCATCTAATCCCAATGAGAATGGCCCATATCACAAAATCTCAAAACTGCAGTTGCTGGTTTGGATGTGGAGAGAAGGGAACATTTTTACACTGCTGGTGGGACTGCAAAATAATACAATCTTTTTGGAAGGAAGTATGGAGAACCCTCAAAGAACTCAATCTAGACCTCCCATTTGATCCTGCAATCCCATTACTGGGCATCTACCCAGAAGGAAATAAATCCTTTTATCATAGGACACCTGCACTAGACTGCTTATTGCAACTCAATTTACAATCACCAAAATGTGGAAACAGCCTACATGCCCACCAATCCAGGAATGGATTAACAAGCTGTGGTATATACATCATGGAATACTATTCAGCCATTTAAAAAATGGAGACCTTACAGCCTTTGTATTAACTTGGTTGGAGGTGGAACACATTCTTCTTAGCAAAGCATCACAAGAATGGAGAAGCATGAATCTTATGTACTCAATTTTGATATGAGGACAATTAATGACACAGTGGGCATGGGGGAAGTGGAGAGTAGAGAGAGAATGAAGGAGGAAGGAGTTGGGGAAAGGAGGAGGGAGGGCGTGGGGTTTTGGAGTGTGACACACCTTTGGGGGACAAGACACAATTCTAAGAGGGACTTTACCTAACAAATGCATTCATTGTAATCTGGTTTCTTGTACCCTCAAATAAAAAAAAAAAATTGACAACTGTGTAGGAGTTCAAGAATTATGTACATTATTTCAAGTATACAGTGCCACAGCTGTATATTTATTCTTAATAAAATTATTATTTTTCAGTAGTGTTTCTATGCTTATTCAAATTCTATATTTAATGCATTTATTAAATTTTTACCATTGACAAAAATAAAAAAAGTATAGTTTAGCTGGGTATAGAATTCTAGTTGATATTTTTCTCTGAATATTTTGAAGATGCTATTCTGTTATAAATTGGATTTGTGTCCCCCACAAATTATATATTGAAGACCTAACTCCAAATGTGACTGCATTTGGAAATATAGAACTCCAAATGATTAAGTGACTTTAGGACTGAGTAACTTTATTCAATCTAAGAATTCATATACAGTAGAGTCTCTGTAAATTGACCGCCCAGTTGACTGTAACCAATTGGTTAACATATGGAGGTGGTCAATGTGAGAAAGTAGGCCTATTGTAATATTATGTACATGTGGTACATTTCCGGTCTATGAAAATTAGGTCAACTTAAGTAAGTAATCAATGTAGGGATGTGTTCAACTCTAGAGGTTCTGCTGTATTGTTTTTTCCCTTATTACTGGAAAATCCTCAGCTCTTTTCTTTTTTATTATTGGCTTTTCTCCATTCTCTTTTTTCTGGGATTCCTATTAGATTATATCACAGGTCTTATTGTGTCCTCTTGGCCATGTGTCTTTTATATGTTCCATCTCTTTATCTCCCCAGGCTGAGTTCTGGGTAATTCTTTCAGTTTTAGTCTGTAGTTCACAGCTTCTCATTTCAGTTATGTTCTCTTGAGCTCATCTATTACAATCTAATTCTGAGGATTTTTTTTCTAGGTGTTCCATTCATTTTTAAATTATTTTTCCACCTATGTATCTTCTCATTTCATAATAGTTCCTACACCTTCTTGACTCATTCATGTGTTTTTATAATGTCCACATCTATTTGTGATCAGCTGACTCCCATTCATAGTGATTTATTTTCTTATGTGGTTTATGATTATTTTAAACTCTGAGTTTGTTTGTCAAGAGTTGCCTCAGTGGGTCTTGGGTTGTGGAAGGAACACCACTTTTAAAAAAAAGGAGTTTTGTAGATCTAATACCAGTTATATGGATTTGTTTTTTCAGCTTGGTTTTCAAATACCATGACTTTATACTCATGAATAGAACAGACTTGGAGTTTTTGTTCCTTGTAGGAGGGCTTTTTTTCCTGCCCAGAGCCCTGAGAAGCACAATGCCTCCTTGATACTTTTCTGGCTGGTAGATAACTTTTCTCTTGTCCCCTTTTTGTTTATTAGGCAACCCTTAGATGTCCAGCTTTGTGTAGAACTCTTAGTTCTAATTGCTCATCCTGTATGGACCCAAAGCAACGTGTCCTATCTCTCTGAGGACATTAAACACCCGTATCCTGGTGTTTATAGCCAGGTCTGATATAGCCATGGGCTCCTGTGGTGTAAGCTTTGATCTCTCTCTTTTTCTTTCCCTCTTTCTCTCAGAGAATAAATATAAAAATTGTTCAGAGGATAGGAGTTCTATGGGGCTAGCAAGGTCTGGGATGTGAGAAGGCAGTGTGTGGTCTGGGCCATGAAGGATTTTGCATGGTGTTGGTGAAAGGCGAGTGGGATGAGAGAAAAACTCAAGTGTTATTATTTTTTGGTCTTGTTTTGGGTGCTTTGGGAAAAAGTCACTGACTGACTGCAGCAGCAGGCAACTAATGGCCAACAGCATTCTGACAGTGCCTGCTGACAGGTGATAATGAGATTAGGGCCTTTTGATTCCATTATTAACAAGTAGCCAAAGAATCATTTGGACATGTTAGGAGCTAATGATAGGTATTAAGGGTCCCTCTAACTTTGGGGTAGCAGTTCAGATACCTGAATACTTTGAAGAATAACTGCAGATATTGTTTTCCTAAAAATGAGAATAAATGTTTTTGTTAATATATTTACAAAAACATGCACAAATCCAAAAGGTGCACTTGATTAATTATTACAAAGTGAACATATTAGTGTAATCAGCATTTGGGTTAGCATACAAAATATTGCTGGCATGTAGAACCAGAAGTTCCTGTTTCCCATCCTTGTCCCAGTCACCACTTGTACCCCTTTCTCCACCAAGGGTAACTGACCCCTGCCTTGCCCTCTAGCAGTGGATCTCCTTTAAGACGCTATGTAAAGGGAATCATATAGTATCAATATATTGCTCAAAATTTAGTTGCTTTATTTGTTTGATTTTCTGTGAGATTCATCCATGTGGATGTAGCAAAGGTCCAGTTATTCTTATTACTATGTATTAATAGTAGTATTTCATTGTTTGGCTGTGGCAGATTTTAAAAAGCTCTTCTGTTAATGGACATTTGGGTTGTTTAGAGTTTTTGCTATTGTGAATAGTGCTGCTTTGAACATTCTTTCCTGTCTCTTGGTGAGCATACTCATTTCTGTTGGATATACACCTAGGAATGGAATTACTGGGTCATAGTGTACATATGTGCTTAAGGTTAGTAGACACGGCTCGGCGCCTGTGGATCAAGCAGCTGAGGTGCCAGACACATACAACTGAGTTGGTGGGTTCGAATCCAGCCTGGGCCCGCCAAACAACAATGATGGCTGCATCTAAAAAATAGCCAGGCGTTGTGGCAGGCGCCTGTGGTCCCAGCTGCTTGGGAGGCAGAGGCAGGAGAATCGCTTGAGCCTAGGAGTTAGAGGCTGCTGTGAGCTGTGATGCCATGGCACTCTATCCAGGGTGACAGCTTGAGGCTCTGTCTCAAAAAAAAAAAAAGGCTAGTAGACACTACTTGACAATTTTTCCCACGTGATTGTGTCAATTTATGTTTTTGCTAATATGTATGAAAATTTTAATTGTTGTCACTTACTTTCCAATATTTATTGACTTATTTGTTTTTTTAATTTTATAGTAAGAAAATTTAACAAGATCTATCCTCTTTTTTTTTTTTTGCAGTTTTTTCCAGGGCTGGGTTTGAACCCATCACCTGCAGCAGATGGGGCCGGCGCCTTACTCCTTTGAGCCATAGGCACCACCCAAGATCTACCCTCTTAACAAATTATTAGAGGCACAAAACATTATTGTTGGCTGTAGGTATAATGCTGTACAGCAGATCTGCTTAGTAACTTCCATGTTTCTCCCTCTCCTCTCCCCCGTCCCCTGACACCCATTCCACTTTGATTCTGTGAACTTTGCTGTTTAGGTAATGTATATAATTATATACTCTTTTTCCTTCTGTGATTGCCTTATTTTACCTAGCATAATGTCCTCAAGGTCTGTCTGTGTTGTTGCATATTGTGCAGAATTTTTTTTAAAGGCTAAATAATATTCCATTCTTTTTTTTTTTTTTTTTAGAGACAGAGTCTCACTTTGTTGCCCCTCAGTAGAGTGCCATGGTTTCATGGCTCACAGCAACCACCACCTCCTGGGCTTAGGCCATTCTCTTGTTTCAGCCTTCTGAGTAACTGGGACTACAGGTGCCTGCCATAATGCCTGGCTATTTTTTTGTTGCAGTTCAGCCAGGGCCGGGTTTGAACCCTCCACCCTTGGTATATGAGGCCGGTGCCCTACTCACTGAGCCACAGGCACCGCCCAATAATATTCCATTCTTATGTATATGCTACATTTTAAAACTCTGTTCATCTGCTGATGAATATTTATATTGTTTCTACAGTTTGGCTATTTTTTTTTTTTTGAGACAGTTTCACTATGTTGCCCACGGTAGAGTGCCGGGATGTCACAGCTCACAGCAACCTCAAACTCTAGGGCTCAAGCCATTCTCTTGCCTCGGCCTCCCAAGTAGCTGGGACTACAGGCGCCTGCCCTAACACCTGGCTATTTTTTTGTTGCAGTTGTCATTATTGTTTAATGGGTCCAGGCCTGATTCAAACCCGCTAGCCCTGGTGTATGTGGCCGGCGCCCTAGCTACAGACGCCGAGCCCACAGCTTGGCTATTCTGAATAGGGGTGCAGTGAACATTCCAGAGCTAATATATCACTTCAATGTTCTGAGTTAAATTGCTAGATCAAATGGTAGTTCTATTTTTAATTTTTTGAGGAACCTCAATAGTGTTTTCTACAGTAGTGTTTCTACCCTAACAATGTGTAAGGGCTCCATTTCTTCACATTCTCACCTCCACTGCTCTTTTTCTTTTTTTTAATATAATAGCCATCCTGACAGGTGTCTGGTTATAACTCATAGTTTTGATTGGCATTTCCTTGATGATTAGTGACCCTGAACATGTTTTTCATTGGGTTATTTGTATATCTTCTTTAAAGAAATGCTTATATGAGTCCTTGATTTATTTTAACTAGGTAATTTGTATGTGTGTGTGTTTTTTTTTAACTGTTACGCTGTAGGAATTTCTAATATATTTTTGAGGTTAAAACCTTATCAAATGTATGGTTTGCGAATATTTTCTCCTATTCTATAGGTTGTCTTTTCACTCTATTGATTGTTTTCTTTGTTGTACAGATGCTTTAGTTTGATGTAGTCTCACTTGTTTATATTTGTTTTTGCTGCCTATGCTTTTGATGTCATACCCACGAAATCATTGCCAAGACCAATGTCAAGAAGCTTTTCCTCTATGTTTTCTTCTAAGAGTTTTACAGTCTTGGGTCTTATGTTTAAGTCTTTGATCTATTTTGAGTTTTGTATATGGTGTGGGATAATCCAGTATTTATTTTTTCACCTACAATCTCATTCATTTGGATTCCATCAATATAGGATCTGGGGCTGAGGGCCTCTCTATTCCTGGTCCAGTCAGCTAAGGTTGAGAGTGTGGTCCACTGGTTCCATGGTGCCCTTGAGTCTCACTCCTTTACTGGGGTAGTGGACAGGGCCAGAAATATCACAAGAAGCAGTATGTAATGGCTGTCCCTTGTAGAACCCCCAAATCTTGTTCTCAAAGCCTCTCTTTGCACAAATAAATACTGGATAAAGAGAATGATAAAGGATCCTTGCTTATGTTTTCTTAGTGAAACTGGATGCTCTTTCCTTTTGATCTTTTTCTTTTGTTCACTCATCATCTCAAGCACTATGTTACTGTGCTAGCCACCTGCTGTGAACCCCAAGCTCTGGAAGAAGGAAGATTGAATGGGATTAAGAGTGAGTTGTGAGATATTGGAGGTGTGAGGTGTGAGAGGGTTTGTTTCAAGATAGAGCAAAGTGTGGGACTAGGAGGAAGTCAGTGAGCAAGACATCACAGGGAGACTGGAGAGAAGGCAGAAAGAGAGAGGAACTGTGCCACCATGGCATGAAGAGAGTGAGGGGACTGTGGACCGATGGGCGCATGTTTTTACCTGAAACATGCTGATTGCTGTATGTTGAGCAGTTTGCTGGTCAGTCTGAGACCAAACTGCACAGAAACTTCCCTACCCCTGCTATATTCCTGCTTAGTCCACATGAGTTCTTCCCACTTCTTTTTCCTGTGTGGGGCACATGAGCCTAACACGGCTGTAATTTTTCAGCTTTTAAAATATTCTAACACTCTGTGAGTGGAGGTTCAGTTATTCATTTATTTTATCAGTTTCAAGTTTTGAATAGGTAATAGTATCCCCATCTGATTCATAAATGAAGAGATGAAAGATTATGAAAAATTCCCTCGTATTCTGTTCCTTATCTTCCCTAGTTCCTATGGTGAGTCCCCCCTCAAGTAAGTATTATTAGTTTCTTTTGTATTTTTTCAGAGTTTGTAAAGTTTTATACATCCAAGCAAAATTAAATATATATTATTACTTCCTCATTTATATAAAAGATAGCATTCTTTTCATGTTATTTTGCCCCTTTTTTCATATACCAAAAATATCTTTCCATTACAGAGCTCTCTTACTAATTTTACAGGAGTATAGTGTTTCATTGTACAGGTTAACCCTAATTTGTTTATTCAGTCCCCTATTGATGGACATTGTGCTTGTTTTCTTCCCTACACTATTATACAGTGGCAACGAGTGACCTTCAATTGTCATTTTTGAATATTTGCAAATGTATCTGTAGGATAAATTTCCAGAAATAGACTTATTGGGCAAAGGGCATATACATTTGCAATTTTCACAGAAATTGCCAAATTGTACTCCTCAGGAACTGAACTAATTTATACTCTCACCAGCAATATTAGGGGCATGCCTGTTTTACCACTGCCTTACCAGTGGAGCATGTTATTACACTTTTGGATTTGTGCTAATATGGTAGGTCAAAAAATGTTTTCTTAATGTTTCCATTTGCAATTCTCTTATTATGGATGAGGTTAAGCATCCTATTTCAGGCATTTTCCTTTTTGTGATCTGTATGATTGCATGCTTTGCCCATTTTTCTATTGAACTTTTGGGGTTTTTATTGATTGCATTTAGAGCTCTTTGGGAGTGTGTGTGTGTGTGTACGGGGGGATACAACCAGTCATTTTCTGAAATAGAATTGTAGATTTTTTTTTTCACATTTTTTTGGGGAGTTGTCTTCTGGTTTGTTTTGGTTGGGTTTTTATTTCTTTGCTTTCTTTTCTGTTTTGTCATACAGAATTTTTGCTTTATCTGATTTTTGTGTACTTGAATTTATCATCTTTTATTTCATGCCTTTCGCATTTGTCATTATGGTAGAAGGGATTTCTCCACTCCCTGTTTTTCTTCTATTATTTTTATGGTTTCTTTTCTAAAAAAAAAATGTTTTTTTTTTTTTTTAAATTTGGAATTTATTTTGGTATATGACATCATCTGGCCCAGCTTTGAAAGCAGCTGGAGAATCAGGCAAGAGATCAGGAGAAATGGATGAAAATATATCATGGTGGTGAGCAGCGCCTGTAGCTCAAAGGAGTAGGGCGCCAGCCCCATATGTCGGAGGTGGCGGGTTCAAACCCAGCCCTAGAAAAAAACTGAAAAAAAAAAAAAATAGCATGGTGAGGGAAGGGGGAGAGTGAGGAGCGAATGCTGGCAGGAGGAGGGTGGGAGGTGATGACAAATACCTTTGGAAGGCAATAGCCACTAGAATGTGTAAAATTTAGTAGCTGCTTGAATAATTTTGCAAGGCTTCAGATGTATCTAATCTTCACAATAAAATAAATAGGTAGTCAGTTCTTTCTCTAATACTATATTTTGTTTCTTAAACTGTAATCAGATACAACTGTGGCTCAACATGTTAAGAGATGATAAAGCTGGGTGGTCACATGGATATTATGGATGTACTACTTTCCATTCTTACTTCTTTGTGCCAATGATTGAACCTTAAAAGATCTGTGCTAAAAGATGGGGCAAGACTTTATAGCCTCCCAGGTGTATAAATGTGCTTGAGTGACCGATATGCCCCAGTTAGATCCGGAGGCAGAGATGGCTCTTAAGTCCAGGTTTTCTAATTTCTCATTAAGGTTCTTTTCACTTAGGTCATGGGCCTTTTCTTTCATCTTTTTACTTTAAACAAATGAAACCAAAATTTCTATGGCTCACCCTCCATATAAGAGCAGTCCCTTGTTCGCACACATTTCTAGAGAGGTGAGCGTAAAGTTGTCCTCTTATTTCTGTTTCCCCTTAGTTCTTCCCATAATTAGGACTCCTAGTTTGCATTCAGAAACCCACATTCGAGTTTGACAGACATCTCTGATTTACTTTTACAAGGATATTTTCTCTGAAACTACGGAATCCTTTTTCACGTAATTTGTCAGACGTTCATAGCGCCAGGTACAATTCTAGGTGTGTGAGGGCATTGCTCTGAGCATGACAGAGTCTTTGCCTTCTGGCGGAGGGGACGGGTAATAACGATTTCAGTAAATTCCTGAATGACATAGGTAAGGTCTTGATCTGAAGAAAGGTAGTAAGAAGAGCAGAGAGTAAGGAGATGGTGGGGGAGGGGGTGGAAAAGCAGGGCGAGTTTAGATTATGTGGTCAGGGAAGGCCTTTCCCTGAGGAAGTGGTCAGGAGGGTGGATGACGGCTGACCCAAGCCAAGGGAAGAAAGCGTTCCAGGCAGAGGCCCCTGCGTGGCACAGAGGAATGAGCTGGGTTGGAAGGACCCTCAGGCCTGCGGGTTCACAGCGGGAGGAGGAGGGTTGAGAGCCTGGCACTGAGGACTCTTGCAGGAACGCGCCCAGAGCTGGTGCGTGTCCCCCTAACCCCCATGGCTGAAGCTGAATGACAGTCACCGCAGCTGCTTTCCTTTATGGTGCTTTTCATTGTTTTCTACTTATTCTCGTTTTAAAGCAGTGATAGGAGTCAAACCTCCTATGCTGCCCAAAGTTATAATAAAGTCTTCAAAGTCTCATTCCCTGTTCTGCTAGGGACGTGCAAAGTAAAGGCTTTCCTCTTCCACAGCGGAGACCTGGGACCACGAGGCTATCGGACAGTGCAGGCGGGGCCGGGCGGGGGAAAGGGGCAGCCTGCTTTGAAATTAATTCAGCCATAATGGGTGTGAAAAGAAAAACCAAGAAGAAGTATCGGGGCCGCTCTTCCATCGGCAGGAATAATGGTTTTCCTCTCGGAGCCGCTCTCCTGACACGTAGGCCCCCAGGCTTCGTCTCAGCTTACCTGTTCCTCGGGCTCGGGACAATGGCTGTCAATCTATTTTAAGCAGGGAAAATCGAGGATGGTTTTCAGAGCTCTTGCTGGCTTAGTTATGTCAAGCGATTTCTTCAAGAGTAATAATAGGTGCTGTCTTCCGAAATAGTTGAGTCACAGATGCCTAGTTGTTAAAGTTTACTTACCTCCCTCCTCGCCTTTTCTTCAGTTTTATCTCCCACCCCTGGAATACAGTTTCTTCCAGA
The DNA here is from genome assembly GCA_963573935.1 of Arctocebus calabarensis. Lineage (NCBI taxonomy): Eukaryota > Metazoa > Chordata > Mammalia > Primates > Lorisidae > Arctocebus > Arctocebus calabarensis. The sequence continues at coordinate 11,537 of CAUYON010191409.1, forward strand.
GATTTCTTCTCACGGAGACTAGTAGGCCGCCTTACATTTGCGGTTTCCTTCCATCATCTTCTCTGCTCCTCCTGCTCCCCCAACGCTTCGCACCCCCAAGGCAAAGGTTCTGCTAAGCGCACCGGTTCAGGACTGTGGAAGACACCGCCAAAAAGCTGAATGATGCCCTAAGTAAAAGGGTCAACCTGGTGGCAGTGACGTTAGTAAGTCAACTCGTTCCCCCCCCCACCCCATTTCCAACATTGGATAATTTATTTTTTTAACCAGTTTTTACCAACCAAATGTTAACACATAAGCCTGATTGTTACTCCTCTGGGCACCAAACCTGTTTTTTCTTGAGTGCAGTAAGTGATTATCCAACTCATGCTGCTCCGAAAAAGAGGTTTTGTTTTAATAAGCAGTTTGCAGTTTGGCACACAATGCTGAGGAAAGCAACATTATCTCCAGCCGTAAACTCTGCAGTCATTGCAAAGCTTGACAAGAAAATGATTGAGTCTGTTTGTTACACCTTTGTGGGGCTGCCACTGCTGCTGCTGATGGAAATGTTGCTGTTTATTCAGCAATGCAATAACACTTTCTGTAATTTACGGATGCACATTCCCCAGATTACTAAAGGTAATATTGTTGACTAAAGGAAAGTATACGAATGGATAGTTTCAGTTGTTGCTGTCCTTATAAAAGTGATTGACTGTTCACTTTGCACAGGAAAGAATTTGCACAAGCTTCATCCCCCTTAACAATTACAGATTTTCTTTCCTTTGACAGTTACAAATAACATGGCTTGTCCTAAGTGGTAAAAATTTACTGATTCCATGGAAGTTCAAGGCAGAGGCTGTGTTGATCCCGTCTCCCTTATTTCTCAGCTAGCTTTCTCATCTTGCTCCTGGGGCTGTCAGACAAGCCACACCTGGTCTCTTGGTGGCCTTCAGTCTGGAAGGGTGATACTTGAGTAAGTGGCTTCTGGCGTCAGACACTTGGCTTTTCCTATAAGGGTTGCTGAGGAGGCTGCAGGGAGGTTCTCAGCCTTGCTCGGTGATTGACTGTGTGTGCTTCACACGTGATCCCAGATTGTGGAGAAAATGTCTTTTGAGCAGGTCTGTAGGAGAGATTGGGGGAGGTTGGTCCTTTTGTCCCAGCACATGGAGGCAGAGATCCACGGGCAGAAGAAACTCAGCTGGTCTTCTTAAACTTGTTGGTTGGAGGATTGAGAATGTGGCGTCAGGTTGCCATTGGAGCACCTTGTTGGTGGGCTAATGTAGAAGGCACGGAAGGAAGATGTGACTAGTGGGGTCATCTTGTGTCAGAGACCTGGCTCCAGGGCACAGGGAAGACCTGCTTTGGGGCCTAGGATTTTGGTAGTTGAGGCTTTCTCTTAGGCCACGAGGAAATACCACTTTTGGTTTGAAGGCTGTTCGCCTCCATTGACCGATGGCTTACAGGTAGACAACATGCTGAGGTCTCAAGGTTAGTCCTTATAAAAATTGAGACCCAAGCAGCTAAGTGAGGGGCTTCTCAGGAGAAAATAGCCTCAGAGGCACCAAAGGCCAACATCCTTGAATGCACCACTCTCTCTTACCTCTTGGGAAACAAGTAATTACAACATATATGCAAATAAAAACAAAAGAAAATATGCATATGATGTATGTTTTACAGTTAGAAGTTTCCTATCTATTTTTTCTGAGTGGACTCTCAGTGGACCAGTGCGAGCCTTGACCAACTGTATTTGACACGCCTTTGTCAGCCCTGAAGATCTCCACTGAATGATTTATTATCTAATTGCTCATAGAAGGGGATCCTAGCATATGTGAGACAATGTTTGTCAAATCTTGGTGATTGATGTCAGGGAGACAATAGTTAACAAAAATATTATTTATCATTTTGTTAGGCTGAACACGTGCTGTTGGGAAGAGAAGGGTTAACATAGGAACAATCTCATTTACTTGCTGTGAGTGGCTATTGGCTTGAACATGAACTTGATCTGAGACTCCTTGTTTTTTTCCTATCCATGCCTCATCTGTTCCCATATGCTCAACTGACATCAATGAAAGATGAAAAAGAAGGCTGGTTTAGTTTGTGTAAATTATTCTTTTTTGTCAAAAAGTTGTATTTTCTTCAACTCCTTTTTTAAAGATATGCTATGTAGTTGTTTTGGTTTATGCTGTCTCAATTATTATTATGACATGAAAGTTTTGTTTGATTTCTTTAGCATGAAATAAAAATATTTTGAAACATGTTCCTGAAATTCAAATTCAATTTTGTTTACTAATGGCTCCTAATCAAGATACTTGATTTTGGTCATACAAATAATAACAAAATAATGAATTTGCTGATTATTGTTTCCTGTTGACAGCTGAAGGATGGTCAACTCATGTCAGTTTTGATATCAACCAAATTGAGAAAGTTAATGAGAAGAATACTACAAGATGGATCTCAGTTTATAGAATTTGGATAATCCTGCTCTCAGTTATATTTTAGGGCTCAGCTGTGTTTATGGATGCTCTGTTCTCCAAGTTTCAAATTAGCCATCTCATACCGACATTAGCTATATTTTGATCCAAAGTCTTCTCTCTCTCTCATGTAGATTTATATATAAAATTTATTTATGTATGTATTAGTTTTTATGTTATGTGTATAATTCTTTTCTTTTGAGAGAAAGGGTCTTGCTCTGCTGCTCAGTCTGGAGTGCAGTGGTGCAATCATAGCTCACTGTAGCCTCAAACTCCTGGGCTTCTAAGCCATCCTCCTGGCTCAGCTTCCCAAATAGCCAGGACTACAGGCATTTAGTCACTATGCCCAGCTAATTTTTAAAATTATGCTTCTACTATGCTCAGCTAATTTTTAATGTTTCTTGCAGAGACAAAGTCTGACTACATTGCCCAGGCTGATCTTGAACTCTGGGCTTAAGTGATCTTCCTGTTTTGGCTTCCCAAAGTATTGGGATTATAGGCATGAGCCACCATGCTGGGTTATAAATTATTTTTCTCCTTTTTATAGAATCTGTATTGTGCGCTTCTAAATTTATATATATATGTATTTTTTTTTTGTCCCCAACATACCCTAGATAGTTTCATTAGCCATGTGCTAATGAAGAAGTAAGTTGAAAAGAAATTTAAAAAGGATAGCGTAGGAAAGAAATTCAGTTTAGCAACATTGATCTCTGATCTGCACATTTTAGCCAAATAGGTTATCTCATTTTCAGGAATTATTCTCTCCCCTTTCCCCTTCTTTTTTCTACACTAGAAGCTTGTACTCTATGGGATAAAAGTAATTATATCTGGAATCTTGAAGACAGTTCTGATAATATGATAATCTGCTTTTTTCTCCTCTCTAGCAGTTATCACCGTCAGTGTGTTATGTATGTGTATCTCTACCCATATAAATAAATGAACAGATACTGTTTAGGGAAACTTTTTATAGACATTTAATCCTCATACTATCTGAGGTAGAAATGATTATGCTCCCTGCATTCCAGATGAAACTGGAAGCATGAAGAATGTAAATATAACTTCCAGTGAAACTGAAGCATGAAGAATGCAAATATAACTTACCCAAAGTTACATAATTCCTAAGGTGAACAGCCGGGATTTGAAACCACAGCATTCGCCCCCAGGATCTGCACTCGCCACCCTTACATGTGCCTGGCCTTGCTGAAGAGAGGCGGTGACTTGCTCTGTGACAGGATGTTTCTCTGCGCTGTTGTTCAGCCAGTCGGTGGATGGCTGCTCTCTTTGCTCTTTGATCCTTAGTTAGTGTCTTCTTCCCAGGCGTGTCTTTAGTGACAGCTGCATTCACTGTGCACTTACAACAAACCGTCAAAGGCAAAACCAAGTTCACTTTCTATCTGCGGATGTACTGGGACTCTCTAACGAGACAGAGATTTTCTTTCCTTTGCCTTTCCCCTTTCCCCTCCCCTTCCTTTCTCCTTTCTCTTTTCCTTTTCCCTTTCTTCTCCCTTTCCTTCACCCCTCCTCCCCCTTCCTCCTCTTCACTCTTCCTCCCCTTCCTTCCCTTTCCTCTTCTTTTTTCTCCCTTCCCTCCCACTCCCCTCCCCTCCCCACCTCTCCACTCCCTTCTCACCTCTCCCTTCCTTTCCCTTCTTTTCCTTCCTTTCCTTTGCTCTTCTTTATTCTCCCTCCCTTTCCATTGACGTATACTAGTTGTGGATATTGATGAGATAGTAGTGTCTCAATACGTATAAGATTTAGTGATCAGGTTAGGTAATTAGCATATCTGTCATCTTGAACATTTATCATTTCTTTGTGTGTTGAGAGCATTCAACATTCTTCCAGCTATTTGAAACTATGTATTATTGTCAACTGTAGCCATCCTACAGGGCTATAGAACACTAGAATGTATTTCTCCTATCTAGCTGTAATTTGTAGCCTCTAAAACAAATCTCAGTGGTTTTTGCGTGAACAAATGAGATATACGAGAAATTGTGCTCTGACCACTTTTTGGCCATACATTTCATGATGTGAACTGGAATTAAAAGGGCTTGAAGAGTAGGGGTAAAGAGGAACTTTTTGTAAACTCCTCTTTCCTGTTTAAGTGCTCAAGTACATAGCTTTTCTCTCTGAGTCCTGTGTTCCTTGTTTCACAAGAAGATTTTTTTTTTTCAATATGCCACCTGATTAGAAAAGCACCCCTAAAAGTCACATGCAAATTCTCAGCTTCAGTCTTTCCTTCATCAAAAAAAAATGCAGTGATGAAATAATATGATATGCTGTTGATTTGAACAAAATGAATGTTTGATGAAGGTTGACATGATTTGATCATTTCAGGAAGAAAAATGGTCTGGGAGGTGAGACCGCAGACACATGAAGGGCTTTCATTTTGGAGAACCCTTGGGGCAATTAAAACAATGGCCAACTGCCCCAGACTCTGGCCCCCAGGTCCTTCCTCAGTGGAAATTCCTTTCTCTGGCAGCTGACTGGCCCCAGGTGAGCCGGGAGAGTACCGGGAGATGCAGCCCCTGCAATCTGGGATATTGTTTAAATACCGTAAAAAGCCTCTCTCATTTACTCCTTCTGAGCACCAGAGAGAAAAACGGTGTGGTAATCCTAGCGTAGCAGGTGGTGCGACTTTCATATCAGTATAAAATGAAATTGTGTGGATGTTTTTCCCCCCCTCTCTCCTGCTCACTCTTTTTAATCTTTAAATAAGACGATTGGTAGCCTGTTGGCAAGAAAATGGGCCCTGAATTTTTATTCAAAGTTATACAAGGATGATAGTCGGAATTTTTGGCAGGAGGCACACCATTGCTTTTCAGAAAGTGCTGTCAAGGGAAGCTTTTTCTGAATTACCTGCTGGGCCTGGGCGCTTTTATGTTGTTGTTGTGACAGGTAGATTTATAAGGCTTGAAATTTGTACAAATCAGTTGTCATTCAGTGCGAGCTGTCAATGTGTCAAGCTGTCAGCCTGCTGCGAGGGGACGCCTGAGGGGGAGAACGAGGGGGCAACTATGGAGAAAGGAAATGAGTTCAAACAGACCTGAAATGGAGCTCAGTTCTCGGGGTTTGCTGCCCCCGTAGAGCCGGCATTGATTTTTCTTGATGTTGAGCAACAGCAAACCTTAAATGACACGTTGTTAGCAATCTAAAGTTGCTGTTTATTGTCTTTTAAATGGCAGCAAATCATGCAGAAGAGAATATGGTGTGTGTTTTCGAATTGTGCATGTTTAGCGGCATCCTGTTCATGTCACTTTTCTGGCCTGGCTGGTTTCAACTAAGGGACCTGCTGCTTCACTGATGAGTCCAACTTTCTATAGCGTTTTGCAGACACAGCGTGAAGGGAAGTTGTGTGCTCGTCTCTCCCTGGGCTATGGCTCGCTAATAACACTATATATTAAAGGAGCAGTCGGTTGACGCTGCCATACAGCCTCAAAAAGAGAGCCCTGTCCCTCCCTGGCCTTACCTCTCTTACCTCTCTTAGGAGACAGGAGGCCTGAGCAGAGAGGGTTTTCCCAAACAGCGCTGGGTGAGGTGGTATGTTTTCTGGGCAGAATCGCCCACAAGTTTCAACTCAAAAATTTCTTTAAACCCATTACTTAAAGAAATAAAAGATTTTAACTTTAGAAAAAGCATCTGCAAAATGGTCTGTTACTTACTACCCCAAACAATCCAGTGCTTTTCCCCATCTTGTTTAAAAGCGTCTTTATTCCACAGCCAATATTTGTTGTGGTTCAGATCCCCCTTGCCTACCTTGCAGGTGGCTCCTAGGTAGCTTCAAATATAGTTGCTTTCCTCGTCCTCCTCCTGCCCCAGTCTTTCTTTATATGCACCGAGTTCATGGAGAAATTTGAACCTTTTCTAAGATGTTATCAGGGAGGGGAAAATGCTCATTTCTGAAAAATAACACTAAGTAGGCATGAAGGGTCGTTCTCTTAAAATATGTGCCATTTAGAAAGGAGGCCTGGCTTCTGTCCAGATGTTTGAGCCTTTGCATCTTTGGGCAGAGTGTCCTGGCTTTAATCAGTTGTATGATTTTAGCCTATTCCATCCATTTCCTGTCCATCAGGTGGCAAAGAAGAGAGGAGGTGGCAGAGGGGGGAGGGAAGAGGACAAAAAGGGGAGAGGTGGCTGGGGATGGAAGCTGGGAAGGTGACACTTGAGGAGCAGTCAGCACCAAGAGGTAAAAAAATTAATCAAAGATTTCTATCTAGCCATTACCGGCTGGCGTTCATGGCCTCTGAGCCTCTGAGCTAAAAAGTCTGCCGAGAGTCTCCTGGCGCTACAGAGTTTGTCTTGTAAAAGTGCAGCTGTCCAAAACATGACAGCTACAGCATTAGCAGGGCCATTAAGAGGTGTAGAACATTTCCAGGGAAATGATTTGAAAAATGACAATGCTGGCTCCCGTGTGATATTAATTATACCCTGTACTCGTGGCAAATAAGCTAAAATCGCTGGCAAGAAAGACAGAGTGAGGTGTCCTGGTTCTGACCGTCCTGATCACACAGTCACCAAACTGGTAGGGCTTTATGGTCGGCAGGTAATTGTACAGGTGAGAGGTACATGCTCAAAACCATCAGTCAGGGCGGCATGGGAAGGATGGTCATACGTGAGTGTGGAGCACAGGAGTATTGTTAAGTGGGATGTCCGTGCAGGGGGGGCTGCCCTCGCTCTGCAGCAGGCAGGTCCAAGCCCTTCTGCCCAGCAGACCTTTCTATGGTGATGAAAATGTTCTGTATCTGAACTGTCCAAGGTGGTAGACACCAGCCCTTGACACGTGGGTACTGTGAGCGAGGAACTGAATTTTAAATTTTATTTAATTTTAATGACTTATCGTTTACAATGGCCATACGTGGCTAACATACTGAGGCGAGCAGGGCTCCAGAGAGTGATTTTTCATGAGATTCTGAGGTTTGAGTAGGATGTAGAAATGGGTGGTGACAAGAGTTAGGATTTCTACCCCAAACCCTTCTTGGTGTCAAATAATACATGGCTTTCTCTAGCTACTGCTTATTTTGTTTTATCTTTGATTTACCTGGGGAAGTAAGCAAGAAGAAGTATAGCCCATTTTACAAAGGGGAACACCGAGGCCCAGGAATGTGGAAATAATCTGCCTGAGGTCCCAGAGCAAGTCAGGCACCAGGTCAGCTGGTGCCGAGTCCCCTGACTCTTCTTTGTAAGGCACGGCCTCCTTTCCCAAGGGCTGCGGTGACTGGACGGCTGGGGTGTGTGCTACCTCTCTGCTTGGCCTCAGGCTCTGGCACCTTCTTTCTACAGCATCCTTTGGTGCTAACGCCCTGTGTGTGACAGGTGTGCCCCAGTCTGAAACAGCCGAGAGGATGCTCCCTACTTCCCTTCCCTTGTATAATTAATACTTTCTGGAGGGCAGTCAGCCCCTTCCGCCCTGTCCCCTAGGGAGCCCTTCCTTCAACCTGGCAGCCCTGCGCGTCTGAATTGTGCTTTTGACCTGTGGCTCAGATACATCATCCTTCTCTTGCCACTGATCCTGTAGCTAAATTACCCTATATAAACAAGCCTTTGTTATTCCCGACTGTGAGAGACGTGGTGCTGGCTCTTGTTGAAGAAGAAAATAGATGGGGAAGAAAGAGGTCAGGAGCAGGTCAAAGTGCCAGAAGGAAATGCTTCTGGGGCTAAAGTTTCCAGATTTGGGGTGTGTGTGTGTTTGTGTGTGTGTGGGGTGTATGGCACATGAGGGCGTAGCTTGTCGTATGAGGAGCATCACAGGTGTATCTGTGCCACGTATGTGACCCCTATTTGGTTTAAGTGGAATCTACTCATGAAATGTATTAAATAAAAAATCTAAAAGAAAGCCTTGGTGACTCGCCTAGACCTTTTGAAGAACTGTCGAAGTGTTGCTGGGCTGTTATCTGCTAATCCCCCAAGTGTGCCGAACATTCAATGTTAAACCACCAAGTACAGAGAAAATGCCTTGAAATTACAGTGTTTGGTAAATTAGAGATTGCTTGTATTTTTCCCCTTCCAGAGCCGAGGCAAGACGGCTTTCCCTCTTTCCTTGTTTACCTTGAAAACGCACTTTGCTGCCTGTGGTGTTTCTGTTAACCTCCCTGAACCCTTGCGATTTCATTCATGTGATTTGTTATTGAATGACCTTTTGAGGATTCAACAAAACATGACCTTTCCTTGTCAAACATTCAAGGGTTTGTAAAGTGAAGCTGTCATGGGGACTCTGCATGTTTGCTAATTATAACTAATATGTTTCCCCACATCCTTGGAAATGCAAATCACTTATTTGTTCCGTGAATGGCTGCTCTTTCTTGCCCATTGGTTTGAGATGCCTCTGAGCCGCTCAAAGGGACATCTTTGGCCTGGGAATTCTGACGCCTCTTCTTAAAGTTAGGGATCAGGAATGCTGATTTTGTTGTAAGTTAATTTGACCCCTTGGGAACAACAAAGGAACCTGCCAGGAGAGAATGAAAGAGTTCAGAACAATCCAATTCTTAAGAAAGTAATGGGAATAACAGGCCCTCTCACAGTGTTCTGTGTGGCTCTAGTACAGGTTTTCCCCAGGGGAAAAAGAGTTAGAGTTTTTTTTTTTTTTTAATTCTTTGTTTTTGAGGTTTTTTTTTTTTCTGTTTTGGTGGAAACAAAGAAACAAAAGCACAAATAAGGGAATTTTTGTAGGTAAGAATAGAATTATAAACAGAATCGAGGAAAGAAACATTGGGGACTTGCTTTCCCTTCCTTGATTTTGGTCATTAAAAATGTAGTAATACTAATAGCTAAGCCAACACCGAGTAAGTGCTAGGCGTTGTGTTCGAGGCATTATCTCATTTAATTGTCTCAACATCCCTATGAGCTAGGAATTATTACCAGTTTACACAGGATGAGACTTGCACAGGTTCAACCTGCAAAGGTAGAGTTTGACCTAAGGTTTTCCTGAGTAGAATATGCTTCTCTGTAAATGTATACATTTTGACTTATGTAGCAAAAGTGATCTATTCTACTTTAAGAACTTTTCTTTTTTTTAAATTTCTTTTTTTTTTTTAATAAGAACTTATTTTCTTAATGAGAAGAATGCTCTGTGTGATTTCTTTTCTATAATGCTATCTCCTATGATTGATAATCACCCAACTACTATTGTCAGCTTCCCTAAATCCTAGTTTTGGGAACTCAATGTTAGGTTAAATCATATGCCTGTTGCTTGCTACTAATGGAAGAAGAGTTGAATAGGGCCTCTGAGACACTTTAGAAAAATGCGTCCAGTGAGTTTCATATTAGGAAAAAATAAGACCCTAAACATTCCAAGTAACACAGTCATTGATGATTTGCCCTTAAGGGAGGACAGATTTTGGTCCTGAGCAACTAAGAAATGGTTGCTTGTTTCTGAGTTCTGTTTGCTAAAAGGGAAGGAGTGGGACAGCATATGGACTGAATAAACTTGGAGTTTTCTAAGCTTGGAGGTATTCCAGTTGAATGTGTGTAAATTGCTGGAAGATCTTGTTTTACTTTGATTCCTCTCCACTTGAGGTAGGGTTGTGTCTTGGAGAGGTTGGCCAGCCATGAAGGAGCAGCCTGTTGGATCCTCTCCCCAAGGTCCTTTCTGGGGTCTCCTTTATAATGTTCAAATGCTTGTCCCTGCTCCAGCGTTGATCCCCCTCGTCATTTGGAAAACTCTGTTTATCTAGGTAGGAGGATTACTGAGCTTTACTAGCTTCCAAGCACAACTCCTAGGAGATGTTGTCTTTCAAATGACTTTCATGTGTTTTCCTTTCTCATTCAGTTGATAGACACAAAATGCACAGAGTAATTTTTGTCTCTGAAACAATGGAAATTTTTGAAGTCTTGGCTCACATTGTTTGGAAAGGGTCATTACAACTATATATATTAAAAAATAAAGTTCAGATTCAGGATAGAAAAAAATACATTTCACTTCTTTTATGAGTCTGTTCTCAAGAGCTAAGCAATTCATTGTAAAAGAACATAAGAAATATTGAGAATGAGAAAAGTTATTCAGTCTATAAAGCCCTGTCCCTCTTCATACTTCTTTTTTCCCACTACAGCCTTTGATCACTTCGTAAATGACCCTCCATGTGAGAGAAGCTGCCCACCCTGCTATTTCAAATGTATTGAAGGTGTTTATGATGGATAGTTAGGTTTCAACTGTACAGTAACCCAGCTTTCTACTAAAGAGGACCCTTATATCTTAATGCTTAATAGCAATGGCTTATATATTTCAGGATCTTACCACTCTGTCAGCCTGACCTTAAAGTTTTTTAAAAGTCAGTATTTCATAAAGTGGATTTCAGGTGAAGAAGAAAAATCATGAACATTTCATTTTTGGAGCTTCTCTTTTTAATCCATCCAAGTTTAGGGTATCTTCATTATAAAGAATATACTTTTTAAGAGAATTCTGTCCACTGAGCTGCATAGGCAACACCCAGGGCCTAAGGGTGTTTTGAAAAATCTCCAGAAATATTATTGACTATTCTGATGTCATATAAGGTACTATTAAGAAAATGGAGGTGAGGGGGATATTGTGAAATTCACAAGAAAAATTGGCATCAAAACTTTAGAAAGAGAGAGAATACTTGTATTAGCTTAGTGATTCCTAATATTTTCATGTGAAATATTTGAGAATATGATGAAAACTATAGCTGTTTGTCTCAGAAAAATGCACGGAAACATACAATTTTATATTTACTTTCAAAGATTCATGGATTCCCATCAATGCCATTGCCATGACCCTTTAGATTCCTCTCAGTGCAACTTGAGACTCCTGACTGACCAAAAAGGCGATTCAGTCATTGACAAATGCTGTTCAAGCTTTTTAAAAAAATGAAGTCATAAGTTTTGTTTTTTTTTGATCCTAAAATTATTGTTTTGCACACATAAATATTATATCTCCAGGATTGCATTGCTGACGACAGTCAAGGATCTTGATACTATTAACTGAGCTATTAGAAATCTAACCATGGTTTGTAAGCAGTATAGTGCATTAGGAGAACAACAATGAATTCAGTACCAGGAAACTTGCGTTCTAGCCTTTTTTGCACAAGTGTAATGATGAGCAAGTCATTTGACCTCTTGTCCCCAATTTTTATATCAGTTGGATTGCGACCCCTCCACTGTGCTTTCAGTCTTAAAATTCAATCAATTAACCATTCTTCTTTTTTGTCTGCTATTTGTATTTTATAAGATTGCCAAGAAGGAGGAGGTCAAGACAAATTTTGTTTCTTAGAAAAGGTTCATGTGTAATTTGAAGATTTCAGAGAGTCAAGAAGAAATAATATAGATTATCTATTATAGTAGAAATGCTGAGCTTCCTTGGGGTGAGATATAGCAAAAGATATGAAATTCTGGGAGCATTAATGTGGGTCCAGAACTGCTTTTCAGTTCCACTAGGACACGGAGATTCAATTCTGTTGTCATTGCTCATGTTTATCATTATACCTCTGCCATCTCCCGGTTACTCCTTACTGCTGCTTTCTTAGGTAGAGCTAGAAAGTTCCCAGCAACATCCTGAAGTGTATCCTTGAGTGAGTCTTGGGGAGTGAAATGAGACTTGCTTACAAGCGTTTGTGGTATTGAGTATATAGAAGTTGATTGTATGAATTGGAGGTGCAGTACCCAACTAAACCAGAGGGGAAAATAGCACTCAGGACACCGGCATCTGCCTGCTTATATTGTAAGCTAGCTGCCAAAATGCTGTAGCCTTAAGACTCATTTTACCTAGTGTAGCTGAAATGAACCACTGTGCCTCTAAGATTAGTTTTAGCTACTGCCATCACCTCCCAATCAGAGCTTGACAGCTGCCAGACATTTTGTTGATGCCAACGAGTTTTCTTCACAAATAATATGTAACATTTTTCTATTCACAATAGTAAAATCTCCACCTTCCCCTTTGGTCTTTGGACATACTGAAGACCACCATGATCTACATGTATGCCCTAAATTGCCATTCTGGTTTTCCAAACAAAATGTTTTATTTACAGACCTGTCTGTTTTTATTTGACATTGACAAGTAGAAAAAGAGAAATTTATTGAGACAACGTGCTTTGTTTCAGCCTGGGCCCCTGGATCCTAAAAGAGTAAGAAAAATAACCCGGGGAATCTACATAGTTCGTATGACTCAATGCTGTTGAAGCAAAGTCCCAGGACTGGGAATAAGAGGCTTGAATTCTATATCCATCTGTCTAGATTTGATTAGGAGTGTCCTCGCAGAGTCCTTTCCTCCTGGTAGTGTTCTCGGTGCTACTTGGATTTTTGATAGCTCAGCTGATAGTAGCTGCTTGAGGGCAGCCGACAGTCTGTTCCACACTATAGTTGGCAGTGGGCGCCAGTCAAGAGTCAGCTGTTCCCCATCTGGACGTGGAGAACATGTTTCCCATGTTCACCCCAAGCAGAGAGTACTAGCATCCTGCAAGTTTGCACAATGTGGGATAATTTAACTAAACCATTTTCTTCCCCAGTAGCGGGAGGGCAAGAAAAGGAAGAAGTTACACACATAGAGTGTCATTGGTGGAACACTCTGACCTGGTCTGGGAGTGACAGCCAGGCCTTGGTCCTAAGGCTTCCTGTCTGGGCACATTCTGTCCCCTCCTGCTGCTGCTGGAATGTGAAACAAGAATGGAGTGAAAACAATTATCAGCATTTTAAACATGAAGAAACCAAGTAGTAGAAATTAGTTGGCTTATCTGAGGTCTTTGGGAAGATGGGACAGACATCGACATTTCTCTAGCCTGAATGTCCAGGTTCTTTACCATTACGTGAGCTGTCGAGGGAGAAAGATGGTGGTGATTGTGGCTGGGAATTAAGTGCTCTCTTCCCATCTCACCCTCCTCCTAAATGACCCTGGTGGTGAGATAAGAGTTCACTGCCGGCACCTCCCTCTCTTCAGTGAGACCGAGGCCAGCCTTAGGGGTGCTCATGCACACGTGTGTCTGTGTTCCTTCCCCGTGGGAGATGGAATAGCAGCTCTCTGACCACGTAGCTGGATTTCCTGTCTGCCGATTTGGAAATGGAAAGAAAATGTCAGAACTCCTAAAGGGCCTTTAAAACAAAGATGCAGTGAAAGTGTTAAAACCAGAAATGAAAAAAAAAAGTGGGTTATTTCTAGAACCCGTGGTACCATGTTCTCACTAACTCCTGGTTTCTTGTTAAGTGCAGAGAGCCCAGTGTGAGCTGCTTCGGCTCCACCTGTCTCCCCTGAGTACTTTGGACTCACTGTGCCCTACAGAAGCCCAGGGTTTCCACTCTACCTTTCCATTTCAAGTGTCATGGGGCCTGGGGTCATTTAAGAGACGTGGCAATCTCTTGGCACAGAGACTACGTCTCCTGGAGCTGCTGCAGTGTTTTTTATTTTCATTCCTTTCTTCTCACTTCCTTGCTGTTTACCTTTGGCTGGAGTAAGTCAGTTGCTATTTCTCTTTGTACTGGGAAAATCCCCTCTTTGCCATGAGCAAGCCAGAGGGCAGGACTCAGGGTTACAAATAGATCTGAAGGTACATTTGCGTCTGCATCTCTATTTCTGGGGTCAAGGGATGGTGATGCCATCCATTAAATATTTACTGTATTAGTAACCTCTGGTCATCCCTGCTAATGGAGGGAAGGGATGGTCTGATAACCCAAAATAGCACTAAGTTCCAAGCTTTTAAAATTTGGCTTGGCAGTGAATTACGATAAAATCCCTTGAATTCAACCTAATTAGGAAGGAGGCCAGTTTGGATTAGTGAAGCCCAAATGATATCTTATGGAAAATTGATTTTGTAGCTTCCAAATTTATACAGTTACTCGAATTAGATACGAAAGTCAAGTCTACAATAGAAATTCTAAGGACAGTTTTAATGACTAGTTTAAAATATTTGGCGTTATATTTTAAAAGTTTTTAGAAATGGTTATTTTCAAAGTGATTAAGACATTTCAGAACTGTCCTTTTGAGTTTTAACTATCTGTTAGCAGTCTTCCCTGTCTTATATTATGAACAAGGCCTTTCTTTTTTTTCTTTTTTTTTGTAGAGACAGAGTCTCACTTTTTTTGCCCTCAATAGAGTGCCATGGCATCACACAGCTCACAGCAACCTCCAACTCCTGGGCTTAAGCGATTCTCTTGCCTCAGCCTCCCAAGTAGCTGGGACGACAGGCGCCCACCACAGCGCCTGGCTATATTTTTTTGGTTGCAGTTCGGCGGGGATCGGGTTTAAACCCTCCACCCTCGGTATATGGGACTGGCGCCTTACCGACTGAGCCACAGGCGCTGCCCAAACAAGGCCTTTCTTGACATATGATAGGAAAGTAACCACCTGCTAAAATTTCTGCAGATTCCCAATCTATTAAATTTGAATGAATGAGATTGACCTACATGATATTTTCCTCTCGGCAAATTTATTGTCTTAATTCCGTATTGTTGAAGCTGGTACACAGATGGCAAGTCATTTCATGTGACATTGTATTTCTTGTGATGTCCCTATATTGAACTGTATTTTTCTGTTGATGCAGGTGATAATTTCATGGTTCTCTCATTTATTGCTGGTCCCTCCAGTTTCAGCTTTTAATGCACCATTTTCTTGGGTCCCAACCTTCTTTTCCTCTGCATTTAATGATCTGTAAAATAAATTCTAAAATAGATGAGTATTTTTTTCTTTTTAAGGGGAAAATTATGGCCTTGCTTTGGTTTTGTAACAACAGCATTGCCTTCATTCCTCATGAGAAAGCAGGTGAGGTGACTTCCTAGTTTCCAAAGGACTGACTGCATTGGAACCACCCAAGGAACTTAGAAAAACAGAGATTCCTAGGCCCTACTCCTGAAAATTTCAATTCAATTGATTCTGATGGAACCTAGGAATTTCTTTCTCTCTTTTTTTTTTGTAAAGTGATTTTTTAAAATGTTCAAAGTATTATTAAAAAAGGAAAAAAGCTCAAAATATTAAGAAGATAGAAATGTTTTTGTTACATGGATACTTTTGGTAATGGTTAAGTTGAAATTTGTAGTGTGGTGTGCCTATCGCCCAAATAGTGTTTTTTTTGTACCCAATAGGAATTTTTTTACCCCTCTCTTCTTGATTTCCAGTGACCTTTATATCTCTTTGTACCTGTAGTTTTGTTTTTGTTTTTGTTTTATTTTATTTTTTTGAGACCAGGTCTTGCTCTGTCACCCTGGCTAGAATGCAGTTGCATTATCATAGCTCACTGCAACCTCAAACCCTTGGGCTCAAAAGATCCTCCTGGCTCAGCCTCCCAAGTAGCTGACACTTCGGATAATTTTTTTTTTTTGTAGAGATAGGATCTTGCTATATTTCTCAGGCTGGTCTCAAATCCATGGCCTCAAGTGATCCTCCTGCCTGGGCGTCCCAAAGTGCTAGGATTACAGTCTTGAGCCACTGGGCCTGGCTGAAATTTCTATTTTTAACCAGATTTCTGGTTGCTTCTTGTGGGTGCCCAAACACAAAGTCTTATCTTGGCTGTTGTGAATGGTACTGCAATGAACATGGGAATACAGAGATCTCTATGAGGTACTGATTTCATTTTCTTTGAATATATACCAGACAACCAAGACATGGAAACAACCTAAGTATCAGTCGATGGATGAATGGATAAGAAATGGTGTGTGTACACACTCATACACACACACTGGAATATTATTCAGTCTTTAAAATAAAGAAGAAAGTCCTGCTATTTACTATAACACGGATGAGCTTGGAGGATGTTATGCTAAGTGACATAAGCCAGACACGGAATAATACTGCATGATCTCACTTATATGTGGAATCTAAAATAGTCAAACATATAAAAACAGAAAATAGAATGGTGGTTACTAGGGGCTGGGAGGGGGTCAGAGAAGTAAGGAGTTTATTAGTCAATGGGTATAAAGTTTCAGTTATGTGGAATGCATGAATAAATTCTGGAGGTCTAATATATAGCACTTGACTATAGTTATTTTGTACATTATATACTAAAAATTTGCTAAGAGAGTAGATCTTTAAGTGTTCCCATCACTCATATGCAAAAATGGTAACTATCTGATGAAAAGTTTATGTTAATTAGCTTGATTGTGGTACTCGGTTCTCTATATACATGTGTGTACCTGTTGTAAATGTTTACCTTAAACATATGCAATTTTTATATATTAAAACGACAAAGGGGCCCAAGTTTCTCTTCCATTTGTACACAGCAGATTAAGAGTTGATTAATTTGGGAAGCAAGATGAGAATGTGGGCCAGTAAGTATGAAGTAGGGAGCATGACCCCCAGAGTAGAGATAAAGCTAATGAAGTCAGATCATGTTTGCATCAAGTTCATCTCTGTTCACTGTTTCTTTCAAAGAACTCTTTTCTGTTACTGTTTATGTCTGGGTTGCCTATCTTGGTTAAGGGCTACTTCCTGAGCCTTGGTCTCCAGAGACCCTTAACCCCAGCAACTGTTATCTGGTGCATTGACCCTTCACTTCACCTAGTCTCGTCACCTGCATGCACACCTCAAATGGCCACCTCACCACCCCTGTCTCAATAGTTCTCTCTAATTTGTTCGGGGCCACAGTTGATCTTGCACAGCACCTGACGGAACACTGGCTGCCCTCGGGATAATTAGCATCCAGGATTGTGCTGGCAGATAGTCAGCCCACTCTAGGCTGAAGGTGGGGTTGACTCAGGGAATCAAGTCCCAGATATTGGAAGCAGGATGTTCCAAAAAAAACCTCAACAGATTTGAATTGCTAGAGACAGTTTGTTATTGAACTCAACAAAATGGACTTATTAAAAGGCCACGAGAAGAGAAGATGTCTTTTGCAAATAAATCTGTACTAATTCTGAACCCTGGGGAGCCCAGGGGAGGCTTGGTGAAGAGGTGAGGCCACCGTGTGGAAATGGGCTTTGTCAGGACACATACACTGTTCACATGTAGGGCTGTTCAACGACTTTGGTTCTTGTTAAGGGCAATTAATTGGGACTTGAAACTCTATTTAGGAAAATGAGATTAAAAAAGTAATTACCAGTGATCTTCCTTTTGACAATATCTGTGGCTATACCATCCGCCTTTCTTTAGTTGTCAATCTCTGCCCTCCAGCACCTGGTACTAGAAGGAGTCAATGTGGCATCTTAAAAAAATTCAGCATCTTTCTCCTTCGTAAGAAAATTCTTGGTTTGTTAAATTCATATGAACATTTTGTTTGTTTAAAAAGTTGCAAAATGGGCAGCGCCTGGGGCTCAGTGAGTAGGGCGCCGACCCCCTATACCGGAGGTGGCAGGTTCAAACTCGGCCCTGGCCAAAAACTGAAGCCCTGCCCACATTTTTG
>CAUYON010191411.1:0-37070 GCA_963573935.1 Arctocebus calabarensis
CAATGTAGAAGTGTTCCCTTTTCTCCACATCCACGCCAACATCTCTGGTTTGGGGATTTCATCATGTGGGCTAATCTTACTGGAGTTAGATGATATCTCAAGGTAGTTTTGATTTGCATTTCTCTGATGATTAAGAATAATGAGCATTTCTTCATGGGTTTGAAGGCCGTGCGCTTATCTTCTTTAGAGAAGTTTCTTTTCAGATCAGTTGACCTAATTTTCATAGACTGAACATTCACCACATGGACCTATCAGTATAGTAGGCCTAGTTCCTATGTTGACCACCTCCATGTGGTGACCAGTTTGTTATAGTTCCTTGGGTGGTCAACTTACTGAAGTTTTGCTATTTAAGTATCACCCAGGGATGGAGGAGGGGTGGCCTAGGAAATAAACCCCACTATACCTTGAACTTTTCGGATTTTCTGTTTTATCAAACTGAGCTATTATGATTCCAAAATTCCACTTATCTCTCATTCTATGATGATACATTTGATAAAACTAAGCATTTCAATGACTATGGTTCTAAGAATCTATGATTCCATGAATCAGACATAAGGAGACTCCAATTCTGAGGTTGTAAAATTCCATGATTTCCTGACGCCAATGCCTGCCATTTCCTAATATGCCCTAGAGCCCCACATAAGCCCCTGCCTGGCCTAAGTCATCAGGGAGCAACAGTGACGGTCACCGAAACCCGTTTGTTCTTATCCAAGCTAAAAACAGCCAACGAAGTAACAGGACAAGAAATCCAGGAAAATGCTTGTTGAAACTTACTTGAAAACTTCTCATTAACTTCTCCAATAAAGGGGGAAGGGGGAACTTCTCAAAAACAAACATATTCCATTTGTTTTTTCAGTAAATATAAAGCCATAAAGGTTTATGTCAGGTATATATTTACAACTTCATGTTTGGTCTTTAACTTCTCTCCTTAAATCAAACTAATGATTAATTCGTTGATGCTCACATTGGGTTTTTTTTCCCCCAAACATATGAAATACTCTTTCAAATTATCCCAAACTATATAAAACACGAGAAAGAAGCCATGACAGCAACAGGGGAGGAGGCCCCCACTCCAGATGGCCTGCGGGTGAGACAGCAACCCCAAAACCTTAGAACTCCCTCCCTCCATTCCAAATCTCTGTAGGAAAGGTCACTTCTGACCGAGAAAATACCACTGTCCTTCAGGAAGACCTGGCCACCTCAACCCCCAGGAAAGGGCCCTATCCAGACACGCCGCACGGAAAAGGCATGGTTCCTCCTCCCTCAGACAGGCTCAGAATTTCTAGACTCTATGGAAAAGATTATTTGTTCCACGGTGTGGCCTGAAAGGCTGGCAAAGCCTACTGGGAAGTCACAGCTTCGGGCCCCCTCCCATAGGACTTCCTACTGTCCTCAGCCGCCCTCTCCCAGAGGACAGCCAGCCAGCTCTTCAGCCTGCACCCACAGCCCGCCAGGCACAAGGGCCCCTCAGCCATTACTGCAGCAGGGGTTCCAAGGTGGGGTTCCACCCCAGGGGGCACACTGGACATTATGGTGGGGGGATGATGAGGAGCCACTGCCATTTACTAGGGAGGAGCCAGGTATGGCCAACTCACTGCCAAGGGTCTGTCAGTCCCACACTAACTTTTTAATATCTTGCCAGATATTCAAAATATCCATAAACAAGCAGCCTGGTCATCTACGCTTAGAACATAGCTGTATTTATACTTAAACACAAAGTACTTTTCTCATGGTTTTAACATTTACTCAATTTTCCAGGAATGGAATCACCATGTAAATTGAGGAAAGACTATAGTGTGTTTTGTTTGGAACTTGATCAGGAATTGTTCACCATTTCAGAAGATCACGTCACCCTCGGCCACTCTGCTTGTGACATGTGTTTGCAGCCACCGGGTTTGGTGACACGGCACATAGGCGGGAGCAACAGATGACTTCATTCCGTCTTTGGACGCAGGCACTACTGAACACACAGATGTGGAAATCCATTATTTATAGGTGACTTCCCGTTTAATTCTTCTTTATACAATTTAAACATCAGATACAGTTTTTTTTTAAAGGATGGTGTGGGCAGGCTATAGTCTAGGTGAATTTCATCTTAGGAGAGTAAAGGAAGCAGTACAAATAGGGCCCAATTAGGAAAAGGAAGCACTGCTGAGTGTGGGAAGGGTGTCTTTTTGGTTTTTCGTTGCCCAGGCTGAGGTATAGCGGCATCATCATAGCTTATTGCAGCCTCCAAGTCCTGTGCTCAAGCCATCCTCTACCTCAGCCTCCTGAATAGTTGGGACTACAGGCACATAATATGTAGTGCCACGCATGGGTAAGATTTTTATTTTTTATAGAGATAAGGTCTCACTATACCCAGGCTGGTCCTGAACTTCTGGCTTCAAGTGAGCCTCACGCTTTTGGCCTTCTAGCTCTAGAACTATAGGGTTAGTCACTGTGCCTATCCTCTGTGCCCTGACCTCTAAGAATCCCAAGGTCTGGATTCAGAAGGCGTGCAGTTCCCATGGGTGCTCCCCAGGAAGGTGAGCTGGCAGACAGCCCTGGGCAGGGGGCAGGAAGCAGGAATGTGCTGGGCTGAGGCAGATAGCAGGAAAGGCAGGCTGAGGGAGGAACTCCCAGAGGGGTCTGAGATCTTGACACGTAGCTTGCCTCCCCCAAACCCTCCCTGTCTCAGCTCCCTCCTCTCCTTCACCACCTCTCCCCTCTCAATAGTTTCTGCTCTTCACTCCCTCCCATCCTCAGTCTTTGTCACCCTTCAGACCACCACTATCTTTCACTGGGACAGTGGTCTCTCCTCTCTGAATTTGATTTTTCTGCTCCGCCTCAACCAGGGTGATCTCTCTAAAGTACAAAATCTGATGGTGGCTCCCCTGTCCATGGGATAACCTGTGAACACCTAGGCAAAGCAAATGAGGCCCTGCACCCTCTGCCTGTTCCCAGCCAGCTCCCAACACGCTCCCCACTGTCCCCTGCCCCCCAGGTCTGCCCTGTCTCTGGCTGTTCCCCGGCCTGGCACAACTGCTATATCCTCATGCCCCCACAGCCCCCTCTGCCCCGTCAGAGCTCACCTTGCAGGTGCAGTCCTGGCTCAGATGTAAGCACATCAGATGCCAGTTTAGAGAACAAACACAGAAATGGACACACCAGGTGAGAGCTGGGCTGGGCCTGGGGGACACCGAAACCTCTGCTACCAGGACAGACAGGAGGACAGGCAAGAGGCCCCTTCTCTAAGACCTAGGCCCAGAACCAGCCGTCACAGCTTTATTGGTTGAAGCCCATTGATTTCCCCCAACAGACGGAAAATGAAACAGAAGGAACATTTCCAAAAATGTGTTTGAGGGAACAGGAAGTAGCACCTCAGAGGGTCTTCACTCCAAACAGGAGTGTCCTCTGTGCGGTGAGGACACAGCATTACCCTGACTATAGAGGCCACGGGGGTGCAGGGGTGTTCCAGGACAATACAGCTGATGAGGGGCAGCCCATGCTGCTGCCGCCACAGCCACTGAGGAGAGAACCTCCCATGAGATCACCATTTCACCTCTATGGGAGGAAGCAGGTTCTCAAGTAAGTGACATTATGTTAAGTTAGCTGGGCTCAGCCCCCTTTGGCACATTTAAGGTCAAGAGCTCAAGGAAAAGCCCCCTGGGCGGGAAGCAGAGCCCAGTGTTCTAGGCCTGCTGTTAACACACTTCACGCTGTCAGCAGCTCCTAGCTCCTGGGCCTCAGTTTCCTTTTCTATAAAAGAAAAGAAGGAGACAGGAGATGCCTCTAATCACTGATTTCCAACTGGTGTGCCATGGCTATGAGAGGGTCTTAGGTGGGCCACAAACATTTTTTAAAGACCATTAACTAAATTACTTTCCAATGAAGTTCAAAGCACAGTAAATATATTCATTTATTTTTTTGATCAACATAATTTAAGTGTGCCGAGGAAGTTTAACTATAGGTTCACGTGTGAACCGCTGGCCTTCCTGTATGTACCCTTGGACAAGGTTCAAGTGACAAGCACTGCTCTAAATGTTCATGCTGTCTCCTAATCCCAGAGAGCCATCACGAGTGCCTTGTCACAAAGCTTCAGGAGCCAGGAGGAGCTAGCCTTGGGCCAGAGCGCTCCTCCTCCTGCCCTGCTGGCCTGGCTGCCACTCCCCACAGGAACCCAAGGTTTTCTACGGCAGGGTGGGAAGAGCACTGTTCACCCACCCTGAGCTCCTCCTGAATGCAGGCCCTGGGCTGGGCACTGGGGCAAAGATGAGGCCAACACGTTACTGCTCTCAGCAGCCACATGGCCCCAGTGATGGGAAGTGGCGCTGTGCGAGATCAGTGCTAGCACTGAAATTCCCATGAATGAGGGCGCAAATCTGCCTTCCCTTATCCTTGGTGAAGCCCTCCTCAACATGGCTGGCTGCTCCCATGAGTGGGGAATCCCTCCCCTACAGCTCTTGCCAAGCGATAAGCTGTGTCTGTACCTGGTGGCCAGAGCAGGATGCTGAACATTGTATCTGAGCATCTCAATAATCTTGCTAGACCATCCTATTAGCCCATTTTACAGAGGAGGAAACTAAGGCCCAGGAAGGTGAAATGACTTCTCTTGAACAACACATCTAGAAAGAGGCAGGCCTGGGATTTAGTTACCCAACTGGGTGATTCAGTCCTCAACCCAGGGCCACAGCGATCAACCCACATCCCACACACCAGACTGCCCACAGGCGAGGGAGGCCGCTCCTAAGGGAACTGTGTATGTGTAGCACAGTGCCCCTCAGTGGTGCCATCATGAAATGTCAGGACTAAAATGGCCCTGAAAGATCATCTAATCTCAGACTTTTGTTTCACATAAAAGGGAGACTGAGGTCCGATGAGAGCAAAGGGCGCAACAATACACTAGGGCCAGTGGCCAAGTCCTGATCAGAACTCAACTGTCTAGAGTGCCCAAAAAGCACTCATTCCTTGGCGCCTGGCTGTTGCCTCCTAAAGGCAGCCAGAGAGGGTAATGCTTTTCCCCTTGGCATCCTGGAAGAGATGGGACGTTTATAGGGACAACTTGGTTTACAAGTGTGTCTCAAAGGTTCTCATATCAGTTCTGCATGGCAGAGGTCAGCAATAACCCTGCTGGAGAGATGAGGAAACTGAGTCTGGAGGGGCTGAGGGGCGTACTAGGATTTAAGCCAGTTCTGTCTGGGGTGAGGCTCTCCGGGGCGGCTGGGCTGCCATCCTCCAGCAACCTGACATTTCGTGTGTACACAGATGACCTCATTTGGTCCTCGCCTCAGCCTGTGGCTGGGGTTGCCCTGTACTCCTGGGGCTCTCCAGCTCAGTGCCCTAGCATTGTCCCCTCAGACCAATCGTGGTATTCCAGTGTGCCACTCTGACAACCCATCTGGTCAGAGAACGGGGTGAACAGAAAATAGACTGGGGTGGGGACCGGACTCAGGGCGTGATTTTCCCAAAGCTCTGCTTTTGTCTCCGCCCCCCCCCCCAACTGCCAGTTTATACCGGCTGAGCCATGGCAGCTCACTGCCAAGTACGGGGACCCCATCGGCGGCCTGGCCATGAATGAGTGCAGTGTTTGGGACCAGTCAACAAGATGGATGTTGTTTCGTTTCGGCTCCGCGCACCATAAACATTCTGCAGCAGACGCAGCTCCAGGTGGCTCGCTGGCTCTCACTCGGCAGCTGGGCCAGCCTGCAAAGGCCCATTAACGTGGACATAAACAAGGAGGGCTGGGGGATGGAAGGCGGGAGGCTACGGGTCCATCCCACTTTCAGAGACAAGAATACAAAGGAGTAGAAATCCCAGGGGCAGGCTGGAGGCGGAGGCCACCAGTAGAGGTAGAACAGACCCAGCCTGGTTCCCATCAAGTTCCTGATGCCAACCCACTCCGTGACTTTCAGCAGCAACTCTCACACCTCATCCACACCTCAGCTTCCTCATCTGGAGAAACAGGAGCGGCTCCACTGTCAGGCTGCAACGAAGACAAGGACAGCATCGGATCCATTTCAGCCCAGTGGATGAGAGCATGGGCTTCAGGACAACCTGGTCTGGAATTGGAACTTTGCGACTCATTGCCAGTGCCAGCGTAGCATTAGCCAGGTAACCTCAGCTCTCTGAGCTTCACTCCCCTACCTGGGAAATGCAGATGATCGTACTTGTCCCACAGGCTTGTTGAGAGAATGAGACCGTGCCCCATTAAGCACGTAGCTCAGGGGTGGCACGCAGTCGACAAAGGGCCACTCTCATTTCTATTATGCATCCCTGAAGTCTCACGCAGCCCAGTGGAAGCAGGCACTCAGGGTGAAGTGGGCTGGCCAGGGCTGGGGGCTGGCCAGGTCTTCTGGGACTTTCTCCTCCTGGTCCAAGATGATCTTTGGATCCCGGACCAAGCACTCAGCCTGCCTGGCGCCCATGTGGGCCTCACGGCCCAGCCCCAGACACCAAGCCCCAGGCCCATGTGGGAGGCAGTCCAACTTGACGAACATCGGTTCTCCAAGTGCCAGTTGGCCAAAAATCAATGTGTCAAATGACCAATTCGTCAAAAGCCAATTAGCCACCAATTACTTTGCCAAATGGCTATATTCCCATATTTTCCAAATAAACAGTTACCCAAAACTTGTTTATTTTAACCATTTATAAAGATGACAACAATTTATGTTAGAGGAGCTGGTTTTAGTTTTAGTTAATAAGTTTTCATTTTGTGTTCGTAGCATTTAAAAAATATATTAAACTGGTCAAAATCAAGAATGAGTTAGCTCAGTCTTCTTATTTAGTATTTATTATTCAGTTTATTTCACTTGATTCAATAGTCAAAGGTCAATGTTTCACACAGGAAGTCTTAAAGTTACACTTAGTTGAAAAGTGCCCCCTAACATGTTATGTCCCAGTCAACTCTCCAGAACCTCTGAACGTGACCTGAGTTGGAGAAAGGGTCCCTACAGATGGAATGAAGTTAAGGATGGTAAGATGGGATCGCCCTGGATTATTCCAGCAAGTCAAGGAATGCCAAAAGCCACAAGAAGCTGAAAGAAGCGAAGAATAGATTCTCTCATGGAGCCTCCGAAGGGACTGCGGCCCTGCCAACACTTTGATCTGGAGGCCACCTCTTGGCCTCCAGAATTGAAAAGGAATAAATACATGCTGTTTTAAATTTTCTGTTGTTTAAAATTTTCTGTTGTTTTATATTACCAAGTCTGTAATAATTTGTTACAGCAACCTCAGGAAACTAATACAAATTTAAAACAAACCATTATTTTCTGCCATTTTCTGTCTTACCAATTCTTATCCCTTTAAAAAAGATTCTTTTGCTACTTCCTCAAGAAACATACTATCCTCAGTTTTTTATTTCTTATTTTACTTATCCCGCTTCTTAGTTTACTACTTCACTTATCTTTTAGGACTTTTTGTGGATTTGTAATCAACTTTTAAACTTCTTCCTCTACACTTTCATATTTGTAGTTAATGTGGACCAAATTTTATGTCATGATAAAAATATTTTAAAAAATATTATCAAATCCAGCCGTATTTTAAGAGGATAGTGCATCACGACCAAATGAGGTTTACTCAGAATGTAAGGTTCTTTTTTTTGAGACAAGAGTTTCACTATGTCATCCTCAGTAAAGCACCATAGTGTTACAGCTCACAGCAACCTCAAACTCTTGGGCTTAAGCGATGCTCTTATCCCAGCCTCCCAAGTAGCTGGGACTACAGGCACCCGCCACAATGCCTGGCTATTTTTGTTGTTGTTGTTGTTGCAGTTGTCATTGTTCTTTCAGCTGGCCCGGGCCGGGTTCAAACCCACCACCTTCAGTGTATGTGGCCGGTGCCCTACCCACTGAGCACGGGCGCCAGCCAGAATGAATGTACAGTTCCAAATCAATAAACATAATTCACTAAATCAGAAGAATATGGAGATGAGCCATAGGATCAGCAGTGAAGAAAAAGTGGTATCCATTCATGATAAAAATTCTCAGGATACCCGAAACAGAAAAGAATTTCCTCACTATAATAAAATATATCAGTGATAAACCATAGCTAACATCATGCTTTACAGTGAAACACTGAATGCTCTCCCCTAAGACTGGGAATACTCACCACTTCTGTTTAAAATTCTATTTGACATCCTACCTACTGCAATTAGGCAAGAAAAGAAAAAAGCACAAAGATGGGGAAAGAAGCAGCATAATTCTTTAGCCTCAGATGACATGATATTTAACATGAAAAGTCCTAAGGAATTTTCCAAAAACAACAAAACAAGAAAAACTAATTAATTAATTTAGCAATGTTACAGGATACAAATTCAACATAATAACATTAACCATAATTCTATATACTAGAGGAAATAGAAACATAGCATTTAAAAGAAAAACCACATACAATAGCTTCAAAACACATAAAATGCTTAGGAATAAAATTAATAAAAGCCGTACAAGACCTCTACACTTAAAAACATTAATACTACTGACAGTAAGCAAAAAATACCTAAATAAATGGGGAGAGATCCCATATTCATAGATGGAAGATTCACTATTGTTAAGATGTCAATTCTACCGAAATTGATCTATATACATTTAGCGCCATCTCAGTCAAAATTCCAATAGGCTTTTTGGAAAAATTTGACAAGATCAAATATATATGAAAATATTAGAGACTCAAAATGCCCAAAACAATATTGAAAATTAGGAACAAAGTTGGAAGACTCACACTATCTGATTTCAAGACTTTCTATAAAGCTACAGTAATTAAGACAGTGTGGCATTGGCATAAGAATAGACAGAAATCAATAGGAAAGACAGAAAGTCTACAAATAAACCCACACTTACATGGTCAATTGATTTTTCACAAAGGTGCCAAGGCAAACCAATGAGAGAAAGAAGTCTTTGCAACAAATGAGGCTTATAAAAACTAGAGAAGTGTATGGAAAAGATGAATTTGATCTCTATCTCACATCACATACGGAAGTTAATTCACAATGCCTCACTAACCTAAACTTAAGGCTAAAACTATAAAGCGTCTTGAAAAGAGTATTTCTTGGTACAGACAAAGCTTTCTTAGGACACAAAAAAACAGAAAACAGAAAGTTATTAAATTAGAATGAATCAAAATTACAAATCTTTGTTCTCTGAAAAAGATCCTTTAGAACATGAAAAAGCAGGGCGGCGCCTGTGGCTCAAAGGAGTAGGGTGCTGGCCCCATGTGCCAGAAGTGGCAGGTTCAAACCCAGCCCCAGACAAAAACTGTAAAAAAAAAAAAAAATGAAAAAGCAAGGCAGAGAATGGGAGAAATATTCCCCACCCAGACACCTAACAAGACTTGTATCCAGAATATATGAAGAATTCTTACAATTTAGTAATAAAAGGATGAACAACTTAAAAATGGACAAAAGACTTAAACAGATACTTTTCAACAGAAGATACACACATAGGAAGGCCCAAAGATGATCAATCCTTCAGTCTTCAGGGAAATTAAAATAAAACCAGAGGCACTATAACCCCAGGGCGTTGAATGTCCGTAACTGGACACCCACCAAAGGGCTGATGACCGGTAGACCACTCTATCATGCAAGGCTATATTTTTGATGACCAGTTTGAAGAGGAAAAAACAATGCAAGTCCAGATTCTGGCAGCTCTGGGCCTGGATGGCAAACCCGCTTCTTGAACTCCTTTTCTTACTCCTAAGCAAGAAGGAGCCAGAAAAAACTCTTTGAGGTGAGTCTTAAGCTAAATCCTAAGAGATTATTTGCCTGAAGAAAGGGCAAGAAAAGCATCAGAAGTGCAAGGCCAGCAAAAGCAGGACGTATCTGGGGACTTTGAGTATTGCAGACCCAGAACCAGGAAGTCTAAGACGTAAGGTGAGCAGGGGTATGGCGAGTGGGGATCTGGGGGCCACACCGGTAAACTTGGACTCTGCCATCCTCTGTCATGATAAAGTCAAAGATTCCATCACTTGGCATTGACTAAACCAAATCCAAATAAACAAACCATATTCATTCATTCATTCTTCATTTGCTCAAGTAGTCATTCAACAAACATCGATTGCACATCTACTGCTGACATTTTTGCTTCCCCACCCTAGCTGCATCCCCATTCCCAGCCCTGGCCTCTTTCTCTGGGCTATACAGCCACCATGGAGTGAGTTCCTACTACGTGCCACGAGCTGGGCCTGATGCTCAGTTTTCTCCAAATTTTGCAGATGAGGAAATGAGAGCCTCAAATCCAGTCAGTCAAGTCTGACTCTTAAACTCCCATTCAGATTAATCCACCTGTCTGTTCAGAAAAAAAATGCCCATGTACATGCTGAGGGCCAGGCCCTGCACCCAGCACAGGGGCACAGGTGTCAAGTAGTTTACGCTGGCCTCCAAGTGACTGCCTCTCCACCAGAGGTGGACCCACCTTCTCTCAGAGATCTAGGTCGGCCCCTAGATACCTACACTGTGTGACCTTGGAGCTGTCAGGAGGGCCGCAGCTTGGTCTCACTGCCTTGCTCCCTGCTGCTCATGACAAGGGCTACACTATCACTTTGTCTCTTGGCAGAACCACCAGGCCTGAGTGGGGCTGCTCTCAAGAATGGCAAAGGAGGGCAGAGCATGGTGCCAAGGTTCCAGTATCCTCCACTCCAAACCCACACTTCTCCGTGGTGTGACTGGCCAAATGCTGAAGTTCCCATTACTGCAGCTAGTGGGGCCATTAATTCTGTCAGAGGCAAGTCAAATAAACAAACAGCAGACACAACACATAACTTTCCCGGGGAGGCAGCCTCCTTGCCACACCCCTCCCTGGAGCTTCTGCCAAGTCCGTCCTCGATAGTGACAGGCTCCCTCCTGCTCTGTATGCTGCCGCCTTACCCCCAGGAACCCCCAGATCTGCTCCATACCCTCTTCTGTGGCTCTTGTTCCTAGGGACTCTGGCTCCCAGCCTGCATCCGAGGGACCCCGGGCTGGCCAGGTAAAGCCTGGCCACCACACCACCCTGTTGTACCACCTCCAGAGTACTTATTATTATTTAAAAGCATCTTGCTGGGCAGCGCCTGTGATTCAAAGGAGTAGGGCGCCAGCCCCATATGCCGGAGGTGGCGGGTTCAAACCCAGACACGGCCAAAAAAAAAACCCCAAAACCAAACAAACAAAAAAAAAGCATCTTACTTCATACTGGGCTCACGATTGAAATCCTAGCACTCTGGGAGACTAAGGTGGATTGCTTGAGCTCAGCAGTTCCTGAGCAAGAGCAAAACCTCATTCGTACTAAAATAGAAAAACCAGCCGGGTATTATGGTGGGTGTCTGTAGTCCAAGCTACTCAGGAAGTTGAGGCAAAAGGATCACTTGAGCCCAGGAGCCTGAGGTTGCTATGAGCTCTGACGCCACAGCACTCTATCCAGGGCGACAGAGCAAGATTCTGTCTCAAAAAATTTTTTTAATAAAACCGTCTTGCTTTTTTGCTGACATCTTTGTTTTGGTCTCTTTTGATGACCATTCAGATCGGAGAGTACCACCTGGCTCGGAACAGGAATTCAATAGCTGTATGTCACACGCCTGAACCCTGGAAGGCCCCGCTGAAATGAAGCCTTCAGTGGAACCTTCCTGAGCATGCTGCTCTGCTCCTACAGAGGTGCAGCCCCCAGGGTCCCCTCCCTCATCATCTCTGTCCCTCGTACAAAGGGGACAAGAGCCACCCCAGTGTGATTGAATGTTGGTAAGCGGACATCCTCTGAAGGGCTGTCTGTGGCTGAGACACCCCTGCGTTAGGCTGCATTGAGCAGTTCATCCTCACCAAATAAATACATGAACGTAAGTCAGCTTATCTCCCTGTGGGAAATACAGAAGGGCTCTGCAAACTGTAGAGTGCTGAGCACGTGCACATACTCTCCAGGGCCTAAGAGGCAGAGGCCCTCACCATAGCTATTAAACCTAATCCAGGGCAGTTTCTGCCTCAGCCTTAACTCTGGGTCCCACAACTACAGCCCGTGTTGGGACTGTGCAGCCCCACCCCAGTTAGCATGAGTCTTGACCAAGGTATTACCGAGCAGCCTGGGAGGCAGAGGTTAAAAAAACCAAAGAGCTGAGCACGCTGAGATCCCGTGCGGGGGAGGTGCAGGGCGGCCTGCACATGTGAACAGCAGATGCCCAGTCGGCCGGTTGGAGAGGGCTCCATTTCAGTGACAATTCATTTTCAGTAATTATCCCTCTCTCCTTCAAAGTCACCTAAGGCAGTCCTCGTGGGCATAGTGGACCTCTTCCCTGAGCGAACTTTCAAGTTATTTGCACTTGTGGGGATGCGTAGAATTCAAAGCAGATGTGCCAAATTGAGTCTCCCTCTTGCTGCTCCATCTCTGATTTTTTCCTGCTCACTGTAAATGTTTTTAAAATGGGACCCCAGTCCGAGACATGTCAAACAGCTGAATTCGAGGTAGAGGGGCTGCCAGCAGGGAAGACGAATGAAATTTAAAATCCCTTTTGACAGATTAACTAGAGACACTTTGAAGCCATAAATCATGCAGACAGTCTAGAAGAAGTTAATAATGGATTTAGGTTTTGTTCATATTTATTATCTTGAAGAGATAGGAGAGTGCATGGCCAGTGAACCTGGCTGGGAAATCACTGGGGACCTCCTAAAGTTCAATATCAACCAGGGAAGAGGGGGGACAGGAAGGGAGGAAGAACGTAAGAACTAGCATTACTTATGCACCTGCTCTGTGTGTCAGGCCCTGGGCTTGGCATGACTCTAAGCCATAATGCCAACCACGTGAAGATGATAATAATGTCCCTAAAGTGAGGACTCCAACGTGCTGCTCCAAGACAGCCTGTTTAGGCCATCGAGCCTGGTCTCCCCGACTATTCAGGACCTGCCTGCTGTCCCACCCAACAGAAGGTAGGAAAAGCAAGAACCAAATGTGAGAACATGGAGCACCTGGGAGAGAGAGTCAGGGCATGACTTCTCCCGCCCCAAGGAGCCAGTCCCCCAAATGACCTATGCACTTCTCCACCGCCAGGCCTTCACAGTGGTCATTTCCAGAGCCCAAGCTCATGCAGAGACCTGGTCTGGGTCTCTGCCCTCTGGGGTATATCCTAGATAACATTTTTGTATTCATCTTATTTATCCCCAGAGAGCTTGTCTCAAATAAATTTGACCTTACCCATCCCTGTATTCTGCCAAGGCTGTGCCGGAGACATGCAATGCCGGTTTAATCGCAGGCCCTGATGCCTCAGCACCCTGAACACCAGCATCACATCTACCAAGGGAAGGCGGATGCCCAGAGAGGAACCTATTTATGGAGCACCTCACTTCATTCAGTACAGTTCTGAGTGCCCACTTTGTACCAGCCCTGGGAACAGAACCGTGCACCAGACATCCTGCCCACGTGAAGCTCACGCCTGGGTACCAGGCACTTTATACACTCAGCTCCATCAACCCTGGGGGAGAGGGACAATAACCCCCACACACACACACAGATGAGGAACTAGAGACTTAGCAGGTGAAGCAACTTGGTCAGAATCAGTTAGGATGTGCACCTAGCCTGCCACTGCCACAGTGTCCCTGTATCATCAAAGCCCCACCCCATCTGTCACCCAGCAGGTCTAAGCTCAGCTTCCTATGTGCTGAGCATCAGACTCAAACATGTACAAAAGGCAGGGAGGAGACAGGATGAATTTAATGACCAAAGATTCGACTATAGAGACCGGACACACGCACCCAGAGGTCAGAAGAGGAAGCCTTTGGGGAAGGCAGAGGGCAGGATTATGGCTTTCCTGTTCACAATTCTCAACGACTCCACTCACAGCAGTGGGTCCCAAACTTTCTGGCAGATAAGAATCACCTAAGGAAGTTCTGAAAAACCTATCTGGGCCCTTCCCAGATACATCAGGTCAGAGTCTCAGGGTGCATGGGCAATAAGCCCTGTACTTTTACGAGTTCCAGAAGATGGAGCTGTAGCCAGCCATGCGCTAGCCCCACCTAATGTCTGGTCACCACCACACTTCAAATGAAGTCTAGCCACTTTGCCCGGCACATTCAAGGCCCTTTACAACTTGACTCCAAACCACCTCTCTGGTTTGATCTTGCATGTTTGTGCATGCCAATCTCATGAATGAGGCATGAGATGGGCTTGGAGAACAGGCTTTGACCCAAGACAAAGCCAAAGATAAAGACGGCAAAGGGTATCACAGGACACCTTGTTCCACTTTTCCTTAGCATGCTACAGCCACACCAGCCTCTGCCCACATATTTTTTTTTTTTTTAATGAAACAAGATTCTTACTCTGTTGCCCAGGCTGGGGTGCCATGATTATGTAGCTCAGTGGTTCTCAACCTTCCTAATGACCCTTTAATAGAGTTCCTCATGTTGTGGTGACCCCCAACCACAAAATTATTTTCATTGCTACTTCATAACTGTCATTTTGCTACTGTTATGAATCGCAATGTAAATATCTGATATGCAGGATGTATTTTCATTGGTCGCGACCCACAAGTTGAGAACCACTGCTACAGCTCACTGCTACCTCAAACTCCTGGGCTCAAGGGATCATCCTGCCTCAGCCTCCCAAGTAGCTGGGGCTTTAAGTATGGGCCACCACACTGGCTCATTATTTTCCCTATTTTTTGTAGAGATGGATCTTACTCAGGCTGGTCTCAAACTCCTGACCTCAAGCAATAATCTTGCCTTGGTATCCCAGAGGTGCTAGTATTACAAGCATAAGCCACCATGCTTGGCTTCTTAAATTTTCTGGGGTTTATGAAGGTTTGGGGAGGGGTTTGAGACAGAGATCACTCTGTCACCCTGGGTAGACAGCTGTGGTATCAGCCTAACTGACAGCAACCTCAAACTCCTGGGCTCAAGGGATCCTCTTACCTTAGTCTCCCAAATAGCTGAGACTACAGGTGCCCACCACTATGCTGGCTGATTTGTTCTTTTTTTAAAGTAGCGACAGGATCTTACTCTTGTTCAGGCTGGTCTTGAACTCCTGGGCTCAAGAAATCTACCTCCCTTGGCCTTCCCGAGTGTTAAGATTACAGGCATCAGCCATATTCTCACACCTTCAACAGAACAGGCTTGCTCCTCCTTCTGGGGCTCTGTAGTATCTGCTGTCTCCTCTGCCCCTGTATAGAAGAAAAGCATGCATGTGCCTTTAAACAGATTCATTCTATGAGAACAGGTTTGAAGTTTTTTAGTGAATTGGGAAGGAGAGACTGGGATAGAACTCCATTTTGACCTTTGGCTTGCTCACGCAGAAGCAGAAGGTAATACTTTGGTGAACAAAGGCTTGGTCCTGGGGCAGGCAAGTTTCCTGTATATCTTAGGAATCTTTACCACTCCTAGAGGATGAAAACCCGCCTCTGGATGGTCTTTTAAGGGTCTAGCATTCAAGCAGCACATAGGATTAGTGATTAATAGTGTATACGTGTAGTACTGGCTATATAAGCTGTGTTAAAATAAAGATTTCTTGCTATATGCCTAAGAGAGCTCCCTTACTCCATACAATTCCTTCAGCAGGTCTTAGCCTCTGTGACATTGCTCTGCACCCAGATTCCAGCAACACCCCTGTGCTTGGGCAGCCCATGGAGGCTGCTTCATGTCATGACATTCACAGGTCCCCCAAGGGGCCTCATCTGTTCTGTTCTTGGTTCTTAGCACACACACTACATACTATGTTTTCTGTCCCACTGGAACCAAGCCTCAGAGGGCTGGGATCTCTCTAGACCCAATAAATACTTGCTGAATCAGATGGATTCTGGAAAGTCTGGAAGCCTTCTTGATCACTCCTGCATACACAGGCCTTGAGAAGGCCACCCTAGGCCGTTCAATCCATGCACCTTTGGGTTTTCCTTTCCAAGAGATAGAAATGTGTGCATTTGTGGTTTACTGGGGGAAAGAACCTTCTAAGAAATGGTACAGAACTCCATAATCCTAGCTGCTGATTATGTCTGTGTATATATCCATATACACATATGTATACAAATATTTAGCCTCTTACTACATATTGACATTTGTTTAGTGTTTGACTAAACAGCAAATCGTGAGCATTCCCTTTGTCATTAAGGATTCTTCAAAAATTCTCTTTTGAATGGCTGCATAGTACTCCATTGAGGGACTGCACCAGGGTTTATTTAGCCATTCCCTGTTGTCGGGCATTTATGTTGTTGCCAACTTTTGTACTATTATAAATAACACTGTGATGAGACACCCCTGCTCGTAAGTCACTGTCTGCATTTGCAAATGCTTCCTCAGAATAACGTCCAAGAATAGGAATTCTTGGGCCAATCGTTTCCAGGCTCATGGAACACATTGTCAAACTGCCCTCCAGAAAGAATATCCCAATTTGCACGCCCACCAGTAACTCTGCGAGAGCCAGTTTCATCGCACATGGCAACAATGAACAATAGGATTTCCTTTCACTTTGCTAATTTGGGAGATTGTAATAAGACTTCATTTTTGGGTGGCGCCTATGGCTCAAAGGAGTAAGGCGCTGGCCCCATATACCAGAGGTGGTGGGTTCACACCTGGCCCCGGCCAAAAACTGTTAAGAAAAAAAAAAAAAAAAAAGACTTCATTTTTATTTGGATTTTATAATTAGTGGAGGCAAATATTTGCACATACTTTTTGGTTATCTGTATTTCTTCTTCCGCCAACTGCCTGTTTATTTCATATATTTTTTTATTTTGCAGGAGCTTTTTTTATATATTAAGGGTATCAGGCTTATTCTTTGTAACAAATACTCTGCCCAATTTTTGTATTGCCTTTTATTGCTGTTCAAACATGTTTACACATAAAAATGTTTTAAATTTTCAAGTTATCTAACCTAACAGTCTTTTAGTTGTAATCACTTCCATGGCCTTGATGTAAAGGTAAACCTTTTCCAACCAGACATCAGCTAAATGGTTCCTAAAAATACCTTCTAATTTTTTGTGTGGTTTCATTTTGTAACTTAACCCCTTAATCTACTTGGAATGTATTTTGCAAGATAATGTAGACGAGGACTTAATTTTTCCCCCAAAGAACTAACCAATTGTCCACATCTGTGTTAATTTTTCTTCCAAAGTAGCACCAGGGAGTAATAATCATAAATGTCACATGTATGTACTTAGCACTTTACAAAACATTATCCATTAATCATTCATCCACCACATTTTTACTGAGCACCTGCTATGTGCCAGGGACTAGATGCTCAAAATATAGCAATAAATAAAACATAATCATCTCTGCTCTCGTGGAGGTCACCTTCAAATGGAGGACATTAAAAATAAAATAAATATACAGAATGTAAGTGATAGGGAGAAAAATATAATATGAAGGACAGGAAATACCTAAGGGAGGGATGCACTCATTCATTGATATTCAGGAAGGGGCTCTCTGGGGTGTCTCACTGGGCAGTGAGGGGCTGAATCTTAAGGGCATCTGGGGGAGGGAAGGAGACACTCCAGGCAGCAGGAACGGCCAGAGCCAAGACCCCGAGGCAGCAGCAGACCTAACTAACGGCCCCAGGTCAGGCAGAAGCTAGTGTGGTTATTGTGGAGCACAAGGGACACAATGAGACCTGAGGCACACAGGGGGTGACAATATGTGAGTGCAGGTGAGGACCATGCAGGCCCCTGAGGC
Organism: Arctocebus calabarensis; assembly: GCA_963573935.1. Lineage (NCBI taxonomy): Eukaryota > Metazoa > Chordata > Mammalia > Primates > Lorisidae > Arctocebus > Arctocebus calabarensis. Next base: position 17,579 of record CAUYON010191411.1, read on the forward strand.
CTTTGTGCAGCTGGTGATTTACCTCCATGTCTGGATGAGATGAGGGGTTTCGGTGAGTTTTAAGCAGAAAAGTACCACTTCTTGTGTTTCCACAGGGGTCTATTGACCTCAGTGCTACAGACATTTGGGGACTGTCTTGTGCATCACAACAGCACACTGGATACTGTGTGCACACATTCGCACGCCTCCTACTCGCAAGTATGAGGAGCAACGAAGCCTCCAGACATTGCTAAATATCCCTGGGGTAGCAAAACTGGCCCAGTTGAGAACCACTGCTTTAATAGCACCACTCGGGCTGCCGTGCTGATGGGACAAAGGCAGACAGGCCAGCGGAGCGTCCACTGTAATCCCCAAACAGAGATATTGGAGGCTTCAGCCAGACTGGTGAGAAGTTGCTGGATTCCGGATACACTGGAGTATAGAGGCATGAGGATTTACCACATCAGTCACAGGGAGTGATGGAAGAAGGGCCAAGGATGACACCCAAGCTTTCATTCTGAAGCTCAGTAAAGATGGAGTTGCCGTTTGCTGCGATGGGGAAGACAGGAGAAGGAACAGGTTGGGGGGAGCTCAATTTTGGTTATGTAAGTTTGAGACACTTTTTATTTATTTATATTTATTTTTTATTGTTTGGGATTGAGGTTTGAGACACTTTTTAGACATGCAAACGGAGATGATGAGTAATGTCTAGATTTATAGGTCTAGAGGTCAGAGGCCAGATAAGGGCTGGAGACATAACTCTGGGTGAATAACAAGTAGAAGGCATTCAAAATCCAGGAGTTTGAGGTTGCAGTCAGCGATGATGATGCCACTGCACTCTAGCCCAGGCAACAGAGCAAGAGCCTATCTCTACAAAAAAAATTTTTTAAGAACAGCTGGTCATGATGGCACACACCTGTGGTCCCAGCTACTCGGGAGGCTGATGTGGGAGGATTGCTCAAGCCCAGGAGTTCCAGGATGCAGTGAACTATGATTGAACCACTGCATTCCAGTCTGAGTGACAGAGGGACATCCTGTCTCAAAAGAAAAGGAAAAGGAAGGAAAGGAAAGCACAAAGAAAAGAGAAAAGAACAGACAGGGTAAGACTAAACCCTGGGTCGGCCAGTGTTTAGATGTCAGGGACCTGAGGAGGAATGGCCACGGAAACCAGGCACGAGCAGCAATGCTGTGAGAAGGGGGAGAGAACTCACGCTCCAGACGCCGGCAGGACAAGTGAGGCCTGAGAAGCAGCAGCTGGGAAGGTGGAGGGGCGCCTGGACTGAAGGAGAGAAACCCGAGACCACAGGCACAGACTACTCTCTTACTTGGCCATAATGGGCTCTGGGCTCCTCCAGTGCCCCTGTGACACCTCTGAACCCCAAATCTCATTCCGGCCACTCCACCACTGCAGAGGCCAGCGGCAGGCAGCTTCCACTGACTTCCAGCAGGGGCAGTCTAATAGTGCCTCTTAGGAGACCAGCACTGGTCCATGTGATATAATCACTCACACCCAACTCTACAGGGGGTGGGGTTAACACTTCTAGAACCACCCAAGGGAATGGAAGCCCATGAAGAATTGCTTTCCCCTTGACAAAGTGCTGAGACGCCAATCAAAGACCCCTGAGAAGGTGCAGCAGCTCAATAGTGCATTGGCGGCCCCCCTCCCCCCGCGTCCTCTTCCCTGCCAGCACGTCCCCAGGACACGCCCTGTTCAGAGCAGGACAGTCTCTGCTTCCAGGGGAAGCCTCGCTTGGATAAATGGGAAGGAGGCTGGAGGTGCCTCCAGAGTCAAGAGAGGCTGTCTTTGAGTTTTGATCCTTGTTTAGAAATGATAGCAGGTTTGTACACTGACATGGATGAACCAGGACAGAGGCAAAAACTGATGCAGGAAAGATAAGGGAGAATTGCTGAGCAAGTGAAAGGAGGGTCCACAGTAATATTTACAACTCTGACCACGTGCTGGGCCACAGAGTCTCAATAAATTTCAAAGTACTAAAATGAACAAAACGTGTTCTCTGACCAAGATATAAAAAAATTAGAAATCCCCCATGTTTGAAAATTAAGAAACATGACCCATAAGTGCAAAATAGAATGGAAACTTCAAATATTTTAAAATAATGGATAATGAAAATTCTATGTATCAAAACTTAACAAGATGCTGATAAAACAGTAACTAGAAAAAAATTACAATTTTTAATGTTTTAAATGTGTTTGTCAGAAACGAAGTGTTGAAACTTAATGAGTTAAATATCCCTTTCAAGGGGCTAACAAGAAAGAAGAGCAAAATACAGGCATAAATCAATAATATAGAGAATATATACAAATGCCCAACAACGTGACAGACAGACCCCATAAATAAGTTTACAGTTGGTTCTTTGGAGAGATTGAGAAAATTAACAACCAACAAGGCAGATCACAAAAAAGGAAGATGTGGCACAAATAACTATTATCAGGAATAAAAAATAAGCTAACACTTTATGCCAGGGCAATGAAAGGTGTTTAGAGTATATTACAAATCTTTAAGCCAAGAATTTTCTCAATGTAGTTAAAGTGGAAAAGCTCCTAGGAAAATATAATTTAACAAAACTGATCAAGGAAGAAATAGAAAATCTGAATAGGTCTATGGGCATTAATGCAAATGAATCAATGGTTTAAAATCGTCCTACAAAGAAAATGCCAGACCCAAATGACTTTTCCAGGGATTTCTACCCAACATTCTAGAAATAATTCTAATCTTACACTTGCTGGTTCAGAAACTAGAAACAGAAGGAATATCCCTCAACTTATTGTATAAAGTTAGGAAAACCTTGATATCAAACCTAAAGAAGATATTATAAGGAAAGAAAATGACAAGTTAATTTCACTCATGAATATAAATACAAAAATTTTAAATAAAATATTAACAAATTAAAGCAAACAATATGTAAACAGGAAAAACACTTCCAGGATGGGTAGATTCAAAGAATTCAAAGTTGATTTAGGATTAGAAAATGACTTAGTGAGAACAGCCCACATCACAAAGACTCAAAGCTACAGGAGCTGGCATGGACGTGGAAAGAAAGGAATACTTTTACACTGTTGATAGGACTGCAAACTAATACTATCTTTTTTGGAAGGAAATAAGGAGAATCCTTAAAGAACTCAAATTAGACCTCCCATTTGATCCTGCAATCCCATCACTGGGCATCTACCCAAAATGAAAAAAATCATTTTATCATAAGGACATTTGTGGTAGACTGTTCATCGCAGTTCAATCTACAATTGTCGAAATATGGAAACAACCTAAATGCCCACCATGAAATACTATTTGGCCATTAAAAGAGATGGAGACTTCACATCTTTTGTATTAACCTGGATGGAGTTGCAACACATTCTTCTAAGTATCATGAGAATGGAGGAGAAAGAATCCAATGTACTCAATACTAATATGAAGCTTAGTGATGTAATACATGCCTACATAATAGAAAAATTCAAATCAATTCAAGGTGGGCGTCAGGGAATGAGGGAGTGGGTAGAGGGGAGGTGGGTGGGGGATGGGGTGTGCGCCCACTTAATGGGCGCTATGTTAGGGTATATGGCACACCTCTTGTGGGCGGGACATACTTATAAAGGGACTATACCTAATATATCCAAACATTGTAACCTAATTCTTTATACCCTCAAATTAACCTGAAACAATTTAAAAAATCACTTAATGCCATTTACCACATTGGTAGATTTTAAAAGAATATGACTTGGTGCGGTGGTTCATACCTATAATCCTAGCACTTTGGAAGGCCGAGGCAGGTGGATCACCTGAGCTCAGGAATTCGAGACCAGCCTGAGCAAGGGTGAGACCCTGTCCGTACTAGAAATAGAAAAATTAGCCTAAGTGGTAGGCAGCTATACTCTCAGCTGCTTGGAGAGGCTGCAGCAAGAGGATGGCGCGAGCCTAGGAGTCTGAGGTTGGTATGAGCTAGGACACCACAACACTCTAGCCTCGGGCAACAGAGTAGACTCTGTCTCAATAAATAAATACTCAAAAAATAAAAAAATTAAAAAAAAGAATATCATTGTCTCAACTGCAGAAAAGGCATGTAATAAAAATCCAATACCCATTCATGATTTTAAAGGAAAACAGCCCATCTAGAACAGAAAAAAACAACTTCCTTTATGTGATAAACCATTAACAAAAAGCCAACAGCAAATATCACAGATGATGGTAAAATGTTGAACATTTTCCCTCTGGTTTTGGAAGCAAGACCAGGATGTCAGCCATCACCATGCCTACTCCTAGATGTTACACTGGAGGTCCTAGGCAGTTTGAAAGACAAGGAAAAGAAATAAAAAAATTGAGGATTTAGGAACAGAACTGATGTCCACACCCAAGCTTCTCTGATTCCAGTGCACTCAGGCACTCCTACCTCTGACCCGAGCTGAGTTTCACCTGCCTTCAATCCACCTGCACGCTCACTTAGACACCTCTGCCAACTCACTCACACACCTGGGGCTTCCTGTCTCACACTGCTCTCCACTCATGGTGCTTCTATGAGGCCGTGTTCTTGGTGTGGGGACCTCTCCTGCACTGCTCTGTGAGCTGCACTGTTCTGCCTCGGCTCCTTCAGTGCCTTGTGGGCAGGAGTAGGCCACTCACCTCTGACTACAGCAGGTCATAGCAGGCGCTTGGGGAAGGATGAGTGAGTAGACCACTGGAGCCCAGCAGGACGCTGCCTCCCAGGGAGGGCCTTCCCCCCCACACCCATCAGCTGCTTCCCCAAGGACCACTGCCGGCACGACACTCTGAGCAGCACTGTGTGGCCCTGTGCTGGTGGGCACTGATACCCAGGCCCTCCCTGGTGGGAGCAAGCAGGTACCTAACTCAGCCACAAGGTTAGAAAGGGCTCCTGCGGGTGGGGTGGAGAGGAGGCCTCTAAATGGACATGGCTGAAGGAGGGCAGGGATGGGACCATGTCCCAGGCCAAGTAAGTACAAGCAGGTCCACAGGAGAAAGGAGAACAGAGAAGTTGCTCTGGGACCTGTGAAAATTGTACATATGCCCCCCAAATGCACAAACACACTGACAAGACTGCGCACATGCCTTAAAGCCCACCCTTGGACTCCCAGCTTTAAGAATCTAGAGCAGTGGTTCTCAACCTTCCTAATGCTGCAGCTCTTTAATACAGGTCCTGTGGGTGACCCACAGGCTGAGAACCACTGACTATATATCCTGAGGGTAGCAAAATGGAACTCCTACAGTCTTAGGGGAAGAAAAGCACAACTGAGGTCAGGACTCCTAGCATCTCCAGGGCTCAGGCTGACCTAGAACAGACAACACTCCACATCTAACCTGCAAGAGTCTTGCAGGCCTCGGCTGGTGGCCTGGGCATAGCCCACCCACCAGAGGCCTCACAGGGACTCCATCATTGGGGGGAAATATCACCATCCCCTTTGGGAGCACCCCACAACTGCCAATCGCTGGGCACTTACCGAGCATCAAGCAGTGATAGACAGACATGGCCAAGCAGGCAAGTGAGAGAAGGACGTCCCTGAAACAGGACATGCATGTGCGGAGGACAAGGGCATGAAGGAAACCGGCATTTCCAGGCCCCACTGGAGGACTGGACATGCCTAAGAGATATTGGCTCCCGCAGGCCAGATCCCAGAGCCTGGATATTATTCCAGATCTAATCTGAGCATGGAGCGGTCCCTCTAGTGAGGTATGGAGATGGATGCACATGCATGGTGGTGACCGCCACAAGGGAGAAGAACAATGGCCATGCCACATAAGGGCCAGGGGTGGGCCTAACCTGAGAGAGGCAGTATATGGGGATAGCAGCCTGGGAAGGCTTCTCTGGGAAAGGGAAGGCTCTTTGTTTCTTTCCACTGTGACAGATAATAACTTGGAGCCCGTCACCATCACAGCAACTCTAGCGGGTGTCGGGCACAGGGAGGAAAGGCTGAGCAAAACAGACAGGACCAAAGGGGCCAGCTTCCTCTAGGTCAGCACAGGCCCCAGCTGGTGAGGTGGCCAGGTCCCTGCCACGGGTGCAGATGAGGCTGAGACCCAGACCGTGTCACCAGGGACCACTGCAAAGAGCCATGGAGCTTGAGAGTGACCCAGCCCATCCTGAGCCTGGTCTGTCCTCCCTCCTTCCCCCACCTTGTGGCTTCCCAGCCCAGCAGGGCCCCAGAGGCACAGCAGAGACCTGGGAGTCTGGGAGCAGGAGTTCCTGTGTCCATGCTCCGACCATACCAGTGAGTCCCTGGACAGCTCCCCTCACTGTCACATGCCCCTTTCCAACCCTAACACCCACTGCCCAGAGGCTGAAGGAAGAATCAGCAGAATGAGCCAGTGAACCCGAGACTGCATCCTGGCAGGTAGTCAGGGAGGCCAAGGAAGGAGGTGGGAGCTGACCAGGCAGCTAGAAAAGCAGAGGAGGCAAGTCACAGTGGGCAGGGCTGCTGCAGTGCGGTTGGCCTTGACTCCCCTGAAGGATCAGGCAAGACACAGCCCCTGTCAGAACCTAGACTTTGATCCACAAATCAGGCCAGGGAGGGAAGGGCGCAGGGAGTCCGATGGCTCCGAAAGCTTTTCACCTTGACACAGATTGTGCCAACAGCACACGCCTCAGAATTAAAGGTCTGAAACCAGGACCTGCCACTTTGAGCAAGTCCTTATTCTCTCTGAGCCTCAGTTTCCTCATCTGTAAAATGAGGATAACAACACCTAGCCCCCTAGAGATGGAGCCACACCAGATGGGACAGAGCAGCCACGCAGCCATGAACACAGTGTCTAGCACTCCAGGGAGGAAGCCCTGAGACGGCAGGTGTGGGCATGCCCCGAAGACACCAGGGCGCAGTGGGCTCCCCAGTCTTGCTCAGAGGTGTTTTCCTCACCCCTCCCCGCCCCCACTCTCCTTCACATCTTCCACAGCTGACAGGGTGGCAGCAGCCATCAGGCAGGCTGGGCCGAGCTACCACTCTGAGAAGGCCCGTCCATCTCGGGGCTGGCAGGAGGTGCCCTATAAATCAATCAATAAATTCCAAGCAGATGCGCACAAGCTGTTTTCCTTGGAACCCAGGCCCCCTTCTGTGGCTGCAGTGAAACCAGACTCTCAGGTGATTCACAATTTGACGGAGGCCTGGAGCTGGATCCACTAGAGGGTGACGATAATATTTTCTTTCCTGTCTTACCTTGGAGACAGGGTGGGGCTTTTTTTTCCAGCCCTCAGTCCTGGGCCGTCAGCATGCTGGGGTTTACTCAGTGAATATTTATGGACCCCTGGGTTGGGGAAGCTGGCCCAAGGCCCATGAGTTTCAAAGTGTGTGAGCCCTCTCCCCTTGGGACTCCAGCCTCCTTACAGCTACCCCGGGCTCTGCTCAGCCACTGAGGAAGCTACGACAACCGGGACGTGGTTTAAAAGCTGTGGCTTTACAGTGGATGGTCTTGGGTTCAGATCCCAAGCCTGACAATTTATTGAGCTTCAGTTTATACTTCTACAAATACAGGGACAATACACTTCACAAACATTAATGTGGTGAGATTTTTTTTTTTTTTTTTTTTTACATAGTCTCCCAATGTAACCCTGGGTATAGTGCCATGATGTCATAGCTCACAGCAACCCCCAAACTCTTGGACTCAAGAGATCCTCTTGCCTCAGCCTCCTGAGTCGCTGGGACTACAGGCACTTGCCACAATGCTTGGCTATTTTTTTCTACTTTTAGCGGACACAGGGTCTCACTCTTAAGTTGGTCTTGAACTCCTGAACTCAAGCAATCCACCAGCTTCAGCCTCCCTGAGTACTAGGATTACAGGCATGAGCCACCATGCCCAGCTAATATGGTGAAATTTAACTTAAAATAATAATTCTATTTAATAAGTTGTCACGATTAAGACTATCACAGATTGCTCAGGGAAGTGACCCAGGCAGCCCAGCGTCGCAGGGCAGACAGAGGCGTGCAGATGCCCTGGGCAGCAGGACGCGACACCCCAGAGTCAGAGCTGAGGTACCACGTCCAGCACCACTCAGCAGCTTTCCCAGGCAGCTGGGCTCAGGTAGGGCAGATACCAGCTTGCTTTTCCATGGGTCCGCAAAGCCCTTTGGTGAAGAATGCCCAGTAAGAATGAAAAATATCTGAGTCTGCATCCAGAACAAGTCAGTGATTTGACTCTTTTGTTGTAACCACAAAAGAGCATAAAAAGGAACATAAAAAGGCTGGGGGCCTGATTTAAAAGCAGGCCAGTTACTGCACACCGTTTTGGGTTAAAATCCTGGCCTGCCCCTCCCTGGGTCTCGGCTTTTCATCTGACAGCTGTAGGCTGCCTGGCTGGATTTCTGAGGTCCCAGCACCTGCTCTTTCTGGGGCCTGGATCTGAGCCTGCCTGTCAGACGGGTGTTTGGAATCTACCAGCAGCTCCTTCCCTGTGCTGCCACTGTTCTGAGCACTCCTCCCCACATCCTCTGGGGCAGGGAGCTATCCCTGTGTCCATTCACAGAGAGCGAACTAAGGGACATACAGGCAAAGCCAGGATTTGAAACCCAGGCAGTCTGGGCCCTGAGCTCCTGCTGTCTGCACCCCCACCTGACACACACACACTCATGCCTGTGCTGAGGCAGTTCCTGGGGACTGGGCTCAGCTGAGATGCACAGCAGAGCCGAGGCGGGAAGTAGACCTGGAGGGAAAGGGAGCACCGAGGACACCTTCTCGGGTCCCTGGAAGACACAAGGCACAAGGAGAGTGATGGGGTGATGACGGATGGTTCAAACCTGACCCTGGGGCAAACACACAGAGAAAGGCCCATGCTATTGACTGGTAGCAATAAGCAACTCCTTGGAGGAGGTCCCTGAATGTCTGGGGACGGGGAGCACTGGACAGGATCTGGGGTGCTGACTCTCCTTGGACTGTCGGAGTGTCCAGCCCAAGGTGTGCATACAAAAGGTGCTCGAGCATCCAGGCTAGACCCCGGCAAGTCCTTGTTCTCTCTGAGCCTGGTGCCTCAGCTGAGGGTAACAGACGAGGGCAACAGCACCCACCTCACAGGGTTGTCCTAGAGCAGTTTTCCAACTATTTTTATCTCACGGCACACTTGACCGTGATACTTAAACTTCTGTGGCACACTTAACATTATTTTAATAATAAAAAAAGAAAGAGTAAAAAAGTCAAACCTAGCCCCGGTCAAAACTGCAAAAAAAAACAAAAAAGAGTAAACAAGAGGCTATACTTACTGTGCTTTGAACTTCTTTCGAAAATAATTTCATTTATGACCTTTAAAACTTCTCACAGCTGTCCTAGACACTGAACTATACCAGCTGGCATAGCCCCCAGCCCTCGGGAGCTAGGGGACAGCCATGACACAGAGAGTTAGCACAGGTCCCTGCCTGGCCCCTGCCCAGCTCTCACCACGCCTGACCACCAAGAGACCAGCCTGGCTCTCTGCTGCCTCTGCTCTCTGAAACCTCTCTGCCCAGCACGTCCTTCCTCACTCCTTCCCTTAGCAAACACCTGCCCATCCGTCAGGACTCAGTTCAACAGCCGTCTCTCGGAAGCCTGTCGTGCCTCCTGCAGGCTCGGATGGTGCCTCTTCTGCTGCTCCTGGCTTCTTTCCATCCCAGCCCGGCTCTCTCTGGGTTGCCTCAGCTCTTATGCTCTCGCCCACTGAACTCTGGGCTCCTTCAAGGTCATACCGTCTGGTCATGGTGGGGCCCAGGGCAGATGTTTAGTGAACTTCAACGGGAGGAATGAGTGAGTAAGTCAACAGACAGATGATGCAGGGATGGGTACCAGACAGCTCAGTGGAGCCCCCTCTGTGCCTTGACACTGTCTCTGGAATGGCCTAGGGAACATGAAAATGAAGCAGAGGGGCTCAGCATGCACCATAAATGATGGAGACAAGTGTCCTATTAGGTTCTCCGCTGAGAAAGGGGAAGGCTTAGGAATGTGCTGGAAGGTGGGGCCTGCAACATCCTGACAGCCACCTGCTCAGCCACCTTGGTGAGCTGAGGCCAGGCCAGGCAACCAGAGCTGACTCTGCAAAGAGATAAAAGTCCAGGAAACAAGAGCACAAAAGGGAGGAAAAAAAGAAAGAAGGAAAAAAAATAGTTTAAAAAAGGGTTCTTTTGGTATTTGTTTTCAAAGCCACTGACGAAAACCAGATTTGAAGTTTGGGGGGAAAAAAAGGATTTGGGTCTTTCAAATTCCACTCTCCACTAATTGAGTGCAGTTTCCTTTGAAAGAGTCCCCAGCTCCTCTGAACAATCGGCAGCCCAGCTGTGACTCCACAGCCGGTGACACCCAGGCCTCCTGGCTCCAGAGGGTCACCCAGGAAGGACAGGCAGGGCACTGGGACCCTTAAAATGCACCCTCTGAGCCAGATCCTGTGGTTAAGTGCTGTCTGTGACAAGGGGCAAGGTCAAGGTCCATACTCAGGTCTGTCTGGCCCCCACTCCTGTGTGCTGCCGTTTTATACATCTCACGGTGTCTATGGCTTGACCAAGGCAGTAAGAAGCCACAGCAAATTCAAGCACAAAATTACCAGGAAGGTGGTTTTCTACAAGAAGCAAACTGCCTGATCCAACACCCTTGGGGCTCTAAGAGTAAAAATCCTCACAATCCCAGATGCTCCAGCACGGTTCCCTTCCCATTCTGTCAACGAAACTACCTGAGTAGTTTTAAACTATTTTTCCCTCTTCTGACAAAGTCAGAAGTGCCTCCAACTCAAGCCTTGTTAACCCTCCTGCCTCTGCCCTCACCCAGCCTCAGAGTATTTTGTCAACTGCTTCTCTTTGGGGAAGCTCAGAAACAAATATCCAACTCCCACTTTGCACTTGGAGAAACCTAAATCTACAAGTTCAGGAGTCCCAGCAACTTAGCCTGGGAAAATCCAGGGGCCCCACCAGCAAGGAAGCCTAGACTCATCAAATGCCGCCTGCACTGAGGCTACCTCATTCCTCCCAGCGCAGAGGGGCAGAAGGACTTGCCGAAGTCCTTTACTCCTGCTTTAGCCTCCTGAGTAGCTGGGACTATAAATGCCTACAACAGCCAGCTCAATTTTTCTATTTTTGTAGAGACAGGGTCTCACTTTCACTCAGGCTGATCTCAAACTCCTGAGCTCAAGCAATCTTCCCACCTCAGCTCCTAGAGTGCTAGGATTATAGGGGTGAGCCACTGGGCCCAGATGGGCCTGTGCTCTTCAGAGCCTCCAAGCCTGGGGCTGACCCCAAATTATTCCAGCCCTCCTCCTAGGTGCTCCTGGGGCCAGCTGGTCAGGACCAGGACACGTCAGTGGCCCAGGAGGCCCACAGTCCCTTGAGCTAGGCCAAATATGCCCCGATGACGCTCCAGGCAACATACTGCCCTGCTTCTGTTCCCCATTATGAGGACCGGTGCCTATCCAATAAATCAAGCTAACGAAGTCTGATGAACAAAGACTCGGACGATGGGATGCTATAATTATAAACAGCAGCTTGGCAATCTGGGATTGGGGAGCTGCCTTGCTTTGATGGAAGGCGGGTGGCAGAGATGGTTCTGGACATCACAGATAGGAAGAACTGGGTTTCCTGCACCGACTTCACCAGCACTGTTGTTAAGAAGTGTCGGATCACTGCATAGCACATGAGACTTTCCACCTTGGGGCCATGCCAATCTCTCGGCACCCCTACCTTATAAGAAACTGCTGGAACTTCTCACCCACATCTACCATGCCAGCCCATCATTTCCAAGCCTTTATAAAAGGTTGTTCTTCTATTGGTGCTGATGAACTATGTATCCTGTAACACCCAACCACCCACCTCGAATGCGACCTCCTCCAGGAAGCCTTCTAAGTATCACTGCAGTGAAGCATTCCTTCCTCTTTGCTTCAGGACTTGTCTCTCCAGCCTCACGGGAGCGAAGTTCCACCCTTTGTTGTGTCTTTGCCTGTGCCATTCCCTCTGCTTAGAATACTCTTCCCCTTACAGCTTTAACTGTACTCACCTTTCTTATCTCAGATTGATTATCACCTACTCTGGGAAGTCCTCCTGGACCTCCCACCAGCAGCCACAGCCCTCTACCCCAGCTCCTTGCACTATAACTGAGTGTGCCCGTCTGTGTCCCATCCCAACCTGGGAGCTCTATGTCCCCAGTGCTCAGCACAGACCTGGCAGCCAGTAGGACTGTGCTGAAGAAAGGCATCAACCACTATCTGACGGCTGGGAGACGGACAGTCCAAGCCTAGGGACCGTGATCTGAGTCCTCTGAATCCTGTCCTCCCAGACGGACAAGATGACCTGGCTCCTAGGACTTGAACAAACAAAACCACCAAGGTCTGTCATGCCCCAAATGTGGGGCTTTATATAGAAAGATCTGAGCAGAAAGAGGAATCAAGTATCTGCTGGAGCAGATGCTGTATTAACCAGGCCATAAACCTGATTTACACTTGGGTTTCTTCTTTCCAAAAGCTCTGTAAGGTTTTAACTTTGCCCCAGCAAGCCTTGGGAGAAAACCTTCTGAGCAACAGGAAATCGCCCATTACGACAGGGGTAAGGGTGAGGTCCCAGACGCTCTTGTCTTCTGGGTAACCCTGTGGGTCGAGTCGCCTGAACTCGACCTGGTGCATATGAGTGAGGCGTGGGGAGCGCCATGGGCTGGAGCCCTAGAACCTGGGGTCTAGCACCAGGAGGCGTGTCCCTGTCTGTGCCTCAGTCAATCCATCTGTGCAATGACCATGGGGAAGGAGGGGGCAAGGCAGGTCTAGTGTGAATGTTCGAGGACAGAGCATAACAGCAGCTGTGGGTTCCCATATAGCCGGCTACGTACTTGGCAAGTTACAGAAGCTCTGTCTGCCTCACTCTCCACGTTGCTAGCACAGGAGCAGCACAAGGCTGGGGCCTCCCCCGCAGACCACAATGAGCACCAGAAAGTGAAGTGAGAAGGGTGCAGGGGTCTGCTCTACTCCGCTCCTGGGCGCTCCCAGCACCCTCAGCAGTCACAGGTGACACGCAGACCCAAGGCCCTTCCTGATCCGCTGTCTAAATTCCCCCTAGGACAGGCAAGGGGGAAGATGAGGCTTGGAGTGGGGCTCACCTTGCCTGTAACCCAGTGAGCTGGGAGCTGGTCCTGGACTCCCAGTGCCAAGCCCAGGGTTCTTTCCCTGCCAGAGAATGTTCCAGGCCAACTTGCTTTGAAAAGAAGGGATAAGCTGGGCGCCTATAGCTCAATGGTTAGGGCACTGGACCCATGCACTGGGGTTGGTGGGTTCGAACCCAGCCTGGGCCTACTAAACAAAAAAAAAAAAAAAAAGAAAAGAAAAGAAGAGAAAGGGTAAAGGGGGGAGGGAGGGAGGATTCATGTATCATATCTAGCCACACATCATATTACAACCAGTTGGGGTAAGGTCATGTTCTAAAACAGTGGTTCTTAACCTTCTTAATGCCACGACCCTTTAACATAGCTCCTCATGTTGTGGTGACCCCCAATCATAAAATTATTTTCATTGCTACTTCATAACTGTAATTTTGCTACTGTTATGAATCGTAATGTAAACATCTGACATGCAGGATGTATTTAGGCAACACCTGTGAAAGGGTTGTTCGACCCCCAAAGGGATCGCGACCCACAGGTTGAGAACTGCTGTTCTAGAAGATGTCTCCACAAGACCCCGCTTAGAGTCCGTTGATTTGCCTGTTTCTCTCCATCCCACCATCACCTCAATCACCAGCTCCCACTGTGATCAGGCTTCCTGGACACCGCCCTCCTCATAGTACCAGGCCCCACCCCTCTCCCTGTGGGCTCTGCCCCAGGGGGTCCCCAACCACCCAGCAAACACCACATCCCTTCTGTCCCCTCCAGCTCTCATGCACCTTTACTTTTTTAAGTCACCATTTAATCATACTACCAGATATGATACTGACAAACTTTTCTTCATTAAACAAATATTATTCACAAATTCATTAAACCTATTACATACCACTATTACAGATATTTGGGAGATGACAGTGAATATAATATGAAAAAATAAATCCCTGCCCTCCGGGAGCTTATGTACCAGAAGGGGAGATGAAGGATAAATAATAAACATGATCAATGGGCAAAATATATAGAATAGTAGAATGTGAAAAGTTCTCTGAAAAAAACTGAGCAGGGTAAGGGAATCCGGTGTGCCAGGGTGAAGTGGGGAGCGCACCCACTACAGGTGGGCACCACAGAGAGAGCAGGACTTGGTCCAGCAGATACCTGGGGGAAGGGCATTCCAGGCAGAGGGAACAGACTGTGCAAGGGCCCTGAGGAGACAGGAGGAGAGGAAATAAGTAACTGATGTGGCCAGAGGGGCCCCAGGGCCTAGGAGCTGTAGCAGGCCACTATAAGGACCCAGACGCCCATTCTGAGTGAAGTGGGGATGATTTCTCAACTGTGAGTAGTAATGGCTGAGAAGAGAGACAGTCTAAGCTCACAGAATTAAAGGATCATTATGTTGCAGTGTCAAGAACAGACCATCTCACTTATTTCTTGGTTTATGGTTTGGCTCCATAAAAATATAAGATCCAGGAGGGCAGCACTTGGCCAGAATGGATCACCATTATCTCCTCAGTGCCTAGGAACAGGGCCTGGCACAGACAGGTGCTCAGCAAACGTCGAGATCACCCAGCAAACACACGCACTCCAGCCTTACTGGTCTTCAGCCGGTTTCTCACACAAGCCAAGCACAATCTGGCCCCAGGGCCTTTGCACTTACTGTGTGCACTGGGCCTGCAATGCCCTTCCCCCTAGACATTTTTACTCATTTGTTACCTAGGCACTGAGTACTTTCCTCAATTGGCTATTTTAAACACCAAACACACTTCTCCAGCTCTTCCTATCTCCCTCCCCTGCTCAGTTTTTCTGTTTCACTTATTCCCAAGTGACACACTCTATACTGCCTGTCGTACTATCTGTCTGCACCCCAGGGATTTTCCACTGGTAGCTGGGGCACCCTGGTGTGCCGTGAGAGGATCTCAGGTGTGCCACAAAAAGTTTTAAAGATCATTAACTAAATTATTTTCAAAAGAAGTTCAAAACACAGTAAGTATATATTTTTGTTACTTTTTTTTCTTTTTTGATCAACCTAATTTAAGTGTGCCACGGAAGATAGGTTCAAGTAAACCTATCATGAGATAAAAAAGTTGAAAACACTGCTTCAGCCCCTAGAAAACAGCCTTCTAGAAGACAGGGATTTTGGCCTGCTGTAGTTGCCGATCCATCCCCAGCGTGGGGGACACTTGCTGACCCACAACAGAAGCCCCGCAAACGTGTGCTGAGTGGGTGAGCGACTCCTTCGTTTTTTGTTGCAGTTTGGCTGGGGCCGGGTTTGAACCCGCCACCCTTGGTACATGAGGCCAGCACCCTACCCACTAAGCCACAGGCACCGCCCTGAGTGACTCCTCTTGTTTATTCCTTTGTTCAAAGTCAGCAAAATGGCAGGCCAGGGTGACAGGGAACGGCTGAGGGGACAGCCTACCCAACAGCAAGACCCCCTATAAGGCACAATCCTGGAGGCACAAGCCAAGTGGGAAGAAGGGCTGTGCCGTCTCTGGGAGGTGGTTCATGGTAAGTCATCTCACGCTGACCACACAAAGTAAGTCTTTTCATCTCCATTGTACTCAAGAGGAAAACTGAAGCTGAGAGAAGGTTAGTAACTTTCCTAAGATTACAGAATTCAGGAGGTGGCAGAGCTGGGATTTGAACCCAAGTCTATTTGACACAGTGCAGTTCTTAATCAAAAGTTACTGACCGGCCATGCCCTGCCTGACCCTGTGCCAGGCCCTGAGGAACACAGCAGTGAGCAAGAAGGTCGGGGGCTGAGGTGGTGGAGAAGAGCATTTACCAAGGAGACACGTGTACGAAGGCCTGAGGTCAGAGGTCCCATCTGCAGGGAGACCCGTATGCTGAGGCTGAAATGGGACAGGAGTCACATCACGCACAGTCTTCCTCGCGAATCACCTTAGGAAGCTGGAACCACAGGGAAACCCAGCCCAACACTACAGAGAGGCATCACTTTACACAAATATGAAAGACAAAAACTTAACCAATCTGATAGCACCAAGCGAAGGAGAAGCTATCGGCAACAGTGGGGGTGTGCGCCGCCCCACCACTCTCAACACCAGCCAGAAAGGTGGACCTACGGGCCCCTCAGCCCAGGGGATCCATGCTGAGGAGATGCCTAAGAGCAGCAGTTATCAAAGAGGGGGTTGACAACCACAGAAATCAACCTCCAACCAAGGTTTATTCCCCTCTGGGAGCCACAGCTTTTAGACATTTCCCAACACACCACTGGATACAATCCTGTGAGCAGATCTTGGGCAGTCCTCAATCATTTCTGGGTGGGAAGGGGGTCCTCAGACAAAGTTTGAGAACCACTGTCCTAGGTAAGTCCTTGCATGTGAGCGGCAGGAAGTTTGTGAAGAGGACTCACAGACGCACCATTTGCAACAGCAAAAAGAAAAATAACTGGAAAGGACCCACATACCCACCAACTGGTGGAGAGAACAACTGTGGCATGTTCATACAATGAAATGTTACAAAGCAGTGAAAATGAATGAACCGGAGACACCTGCGAATGACCAGTAACATAATGCTGACTTTGTTTGTTTATTGAGGCACAGTCTTTCTCTGTCACCCCGGGTAGAGTGCTGCGGTGTCAGCCTAGCTCACAGCATCCTCAAACTTAGTCTCAAGTGATCACCCTGCCTCACCCTCCCGAGTAGCTGGGACTAGGGGCACCTGCCACCACACCTGGCTAGTTCTTCTATTTTTAGTAGAAACAGGGTCTCTCTCTTGCTCAGGCTGGTCTTGAACTCCTGAGCTCAAGCAAATCTGTACCACTCACAGGCTCTTGGAGCACCAGGATTACAGGCATGAGCCATCATGTCCAGCCAATGATCAATTTAAAAAGCAGTTATCAGTACATTAAATAAAGTTCCAAATCAATTAAAACAATGATATATTGTTTAGGCACACAGAGATAGGTGATAAAACTATTTTTACTTTTATTTATTTGATAAAAACTATTTTAAGGCAAGATAATGACAAACAGAAAATTACCTCTAGTGAGTAGATGGGGAGGAAAGAAATAAAATATATAAGAATGGAAAAGAAAGAAAGAAAACTTATTTCACAGACGATAAAAATCGAAAAGACTCTAAAATGAATGATTAATAAGTGAATTTGACATCAGCAGCAGGTATCATGTGAAAACTCAAAATCCAATTGCTTGTCTATCTGCAAAAAAGAGAAAGGAAATTTTTTAGATATCCTCTATGATAGCACAGAATAACATCAAATCCCTGGGGATAAACCTTACACAAGATTTACATATAATGCACAAAACTTTTATAGAAAATTATAAAGTATTATTGAGAGAAATTAAAGAAGGCAGAAATGAGCTTGAGGGAAAAGTCATATTCATGGGTCAAAAGACCACAAAGGTGAATTTAGAAATCCCAAATTTATCTACAGCAGTGATTTTCAACTGGCGTGCCGCAGCACACTGGTATGCGGTGAGAGGATCTTAGCTGTGCCACAAAAAAATTTAAATTATAAAATTAAAATATTAAATTAAATTATTAATATTAATTTAAAAATTAAATTTTAATAATTAAAATTATTATTAATATTAATTAAATTATTTTCAAATGATGCTTAAAGCATAGTAAGTATATTCTTTACGTTAGTCTTTTTTTTTTTGATCAACATAATTTAAGAGTGCGTTGGAAATTTAAGTATAGGTTGGAATGTGCCATGAGATAAAAAAAGGTTGAAGAACTCTGATCTAGAGATTCAATGAAATCAAATCAAATTCAGCAGTTTCTTTTTGTGTGTGTAAATTACTAAGCTGATTCTAAAATTAATATTAAAATTCAAACAGCCAATAATAGCCAGGATAATCTTGAAGAAGAATGAAGTAGAAGAACTTTCACTTAGATACCAACCCTTTTTATAAAACTACAGTAATTAAGACTATGAAACTGGCACAAAGATAAATAAAAGGCCAGTGGAACAGAATAGAGAATCCAGAAATAGACCCGTTCATTTAACTGAACTAGGGCAAACGTGGCCTTTCAGAAGAATGAGGAAGGATGTCGGATTCAACAGAAGCTGCTGGCTTGATCAGATTTCTATACAGGATTGGGGGAGAAAAAAAGAAATTTGATCTCTACTGCATGCCGTGTACAAAAATCAAATTCAGATGGATTATAGATGTAGATATCAAATGTAAAACCACCTCTAAAAGAAAAAAGAGAAGTGGAAACTATTCTCATAATTTGAAATAGGCAAATACTTCTTAAATAAGACACAAGAATAACTACCCATAAAAGTAAAGATTACAGAGCATTTTAAAATCGGGAGCTTCTACTCATCCAAAACTACCACTGAGAGTGAGAAAGAAAGAATATTTAGGGCAGTGCCTGTGGATCAAAGGAGTAGGGCACTGGCCCCATATACCGGAGGTGGTGAGTTCAAACCCGACCCCAGCCAAAAAATGACAAAAAAAAAAAAGAAAGAAAGGATATTTGCAGCACACCTAACAGAGGGCTTGGATCTGGAATATATAAATATCTACACATAAAAGGGCAAACAACCAATTTTTTAAAAAAGACTTACATAGGCACTTTACAAAAGCCAATATTCAAATGATCAAAAAAAAAAATACAAAATGGCGCTCAACATCACTGGTCAGCAGAAAAATGCAAATTGAAACCATAGTAAGACACTACCATACAACCACTAAAATGGCTAAAATGTAAGAGACAAGCAGTACCCTGTTAGCAAGAACAAGGAAGGACGGGAACTCGGGAACTCTACCAGTGGAAGGGTTACATGGTGCAACCACTCTGGAAAACTGACCAGCCCTACATACTAAAAATGAGCATTCCCAAACCCTACAGTCAGCAATTTCAAGCCTTCATACATGCCCAACAGAAGTACAACTGTGTGCACATCGTAAGACATGGATGCATGCACAGCAATGTGAATATGGTCAAAAACTGGAAACAACCCAAATGTTCAGGAGCAGAAAAGATAAGTAAATTGTAACAAGAAAAGGAATAAACCATAGCTACACAGCAACACCAACAGATTTCAGAAACAATGCTGAGTGACAGACACTAGGCACCAGACAGCATGCGCGGCACAACCCTGTATATAAAAGTTTAAACAGGCTCAGCGCCTGTAGCTCAATCGACTAAGGTGCCAGCCACATACACCAAAAGCTCACGGGTTCAAATCCATCCCTGGCCTGCCAAACAACAGTAACAACTGCAACCAAAAAATAGCCAGATACTGTGGCGGGTACCTGCAGTCCTAGCTACTCGGGAGGCTGAGGCAATAGAATTGCTTAAGCCCAGGAGTTAGAAGTTGCTGTGAGCTGTGATGCCACAGCACTCTACCCAGGGCCACAGCTTGAGGCTCTGTCTCAAAAAAAAAAAAAAAAAAAGGGCGGCTCCTGTGGCTCAGCGAGTAGGGCGCCGGCCCCATATACTGAAGGTGGCGGGTTCAAGCCCGGCCTCAGCCGAACTGCAAA
>CAUYON010191413.1:0-32591 GCA_963573935.1 Arctocebus calabarensis
GGTCTTGGGGTCTTGGTGTGTGCCACACCTTTTGGGGGCAAAACACGATTGTAAGAGGGTCTTTTCCTAACAAATGCAACCAGTGTAACATGGTTTCTTGTACCCTCAATGAATCCCCAACAATAAAAAAAAAAAGAATTAATTCATGCCTGACAACGAACCCAGAAATCATTTAAATATTGATAAATGTACTTTTAAAGTAAAAGATTTTTGTAAACCAAAAAAATACCATAAGCAAAGTTAAAGAAAAATGGTAAAATGGAGGGAAATGCAACTCATGTCACAGACCAAGAGTTAATCTTCTCAGGATATGGAGAGTTTTTGAAAATCAAGAAAGGAGAGATCAATAATTCAATTTTTAAATTGGTAGAAAATATGAATGAGCAAAGGTCACAGAAAATGGAATCAAATGCTCCTTTCACATAAAAGGTATGAAAATATACGCCATTGTACCTACAATTAGATAAATACAATTTAAAACTGCCCTGAGAGAACTTCTGTTTCCTGCTCCAGCATGTAAAGAATTTGAAAGTTGTCACTTCATTCTAACAACAAATAAAAAGCTTAACAGACTGGAAATCAACAACTTTTCTTAAATCTGTCAGAGAATTGACATCACAGGGCAAACTACTATTCCCCAGATTTGAGAGATAGACAGATACAGAGAATCCCAACTTACTAAAGAGAAACCCACAAGTAGAAACAGCCAATGGATGTAATATTAGGTATGTTGTGGCCACATTTTGACAAAAGATTACAAGGCACACCAACAGACAAAACTTAGTTTGAGAAGACAGAGCAAGCATCAAAGCACAATCAGATATGATAAGGATATTGAGATTATCAAACTATTATTACTGGCTCGGAGCCTGTGTCTCAACAGGCTAAGGCGCCAGCCACGTACACCTGAGCAAGCGAGTTCAAATCCAGCCCGGGCCTGCCAAACAATGACGGCTGCAACCAAAAAATGGCCGGGCATTGTGGTGGATGCCTGTAGTCCCAGCTACTAGAGAGGCAGAGGCAGGAGACTCGCTTGAGCCCAGGAATTGGAGGTTGCTGTGAGCTATGATGCCACAGCACTCTATCCAGGATGACAGCCTGAGGCTCTGCCTCAAAAAAAAAAAAAAAAAAAAATTGTTCAGATCAAATATAAGGAAAAAAATTAAATTAAATATTCATAATGTTTAAGAATCATTTTAAATATGAAATGCTTTTGGATTCTGTTATTTATTAATATAGCAACAGAGAGATCATCTATGATGTGAGAAATAATTATGTAGATGTCATTAGGATTGTAGGCTAACCACCATGGTCATCTGTTGGGCTGGGTAGTTGTGTTTTTCACTGGTTGGCTGCCTGGTGTTACTTTATATAGTTAGGCTTTTGAAAAATTTGTTTTATGTCAATTTCAGTTCACTTTTCTTAGAAAAACTGTACACTTTCACTTGCACTGATTGCATCCTGATTGGATTATTTGCTGTTTTTGTTTTTTTGGATTTTGTTATTGTTGCTGGAGAGGAGAGAAAAGTGGAAAACTATTTCCAAGATACAATTGGAAGAGAATCTCTCTGCCATGTATGACATTGCTTGAGGAGACGGTGCTAGTGACAGTTGATCACTTTTCATGTTTGTAATTCATTTCAGTGAATAGTGGACATTATTTAAGATTTTGAGGACAGATCAAGCTAATTGCACAGTTGTAATCTTTGCAGAAAAAAAAATGTGATATTCTTACAACTCAAACTCCCAAGGCAGTCTGTCTCTGTTTAAGCTCCCAACTTCACATTGACAAAGGTGCTGAAAAAGCGAAGTACTGACCATCAGAGTTCTTTCTTCATTCCTAATTTGTTCTCTGTTCCAAATCTACCTGTTTCCCCTTTCCCTCATCAGAGCTGCCCCAGGATAGCTGCAGCCTGGTTCATGTAGGCTAAATTGGCAGTAGCCACTATGTGCACAGTTGGTTGGATGTTTGGGCAATTAAAAAAATGAGAACAAATCCTTGCCCTGTAAAAACTCATAATCGTATTTATGTTAATTCATACTTAGTGTGAAAATATTAGTGTGAATATGTTATATATGTATAATATAATGGGTTGGTATATAAAGAAATGCTATATGAAATTGTATGTGGAAACAGTGGTTAGGACTTAAAAGTAAAGGAGATAAATTCAGACAGGGACATGCTAGCCAAGACTTGCGTCTCTGATGGGTTCTCATTTTATCTCCATCCCAAAGACCTTGAGAGGCCTTGAAGCCAAGAGCTTGGGGAGTGGGGGTTGGTGGGAGGACATTCCCAGCCAGGACAAGCTGGGAGCCTGGCGTCCTCAGCAGAAGTGAGGAGTGATGCCCCAGAGGCACTTAATCCAGCAGTCGGCACCTTCAAATCCTTGTCCACCCTTATCATTGACTTGGCTTTCAAAGCTATTTTGCAATGTGGATGGCAATGGCAATGGCCTCATATAACAGGCAGAAAACTGAGAAGTAGGGGATTGAGCAACTTCGTTGGGTTCTTATAGAATTGGGAGTAGAAGCTCTCAGGCCCCTGGTGTCCCACCCCGCCAGGGCCTAACTGCCCTGCAGACCCACAGAAGAGCCCCCAAATGTGCAGTTGGAAGAAGCCCATGAATGTAGCAGAGTAGGTGAGTGTGCAGACCCTGGAGCAAGACGGCTGTGTTCAGGTCTTGTTGCGGCCACTTGTTCAGGTTGTGACCTTGGGCACAGTGTGTCCACCCTTCTGACCTGGGTCTTTTCAGCTATAGCATGGAGAAAATAGCAGCACTGACGTGCGGAATTTCAGTGAGGGCTAAATCTGCCTGTGGATTGCTCCCAGCTAGGTTCCTGAAGAAGAAGTAGCATGTGCCCAGTCACCTCTTGCTGCTGATCCTGTCATTTTTATGACTGAACCCCCTATGTTCTTTACAGATTAAAAACATAATCTGTCTTCCTTCACAGGGCAGGACAAAAGAGGCCCAAGGAGGTGGCTCATCAGGATAGGGAGTGGCAAGGACCCCTTTATAGCCCGTCAGGACTCCTGCTGGCACTGTTTCCCCTTGTTCCTTTGTTTGCCAGAGTTATTTCCCCTTTGCAGTGTTGTCAATGAGCATACCAGAAACCTGTGGGGTGGCTCTCAGTTGTACTCCTAGCACTCAGAGAGGCCGAGGCGAGTGGATTGCTCCATCTCAGGAGTTCAAGATCAGCCTGAGCAAGAGCGAGACCTACCTATCTACTAAAATTAGGAAAACTAGCCAGTCCCTGCTGCTCAGGAGGCTGAGACAGGAGGATTGCTCAAGTCTAAGAGTTTGAGGTTGCTGTGAGCTATGATGATGCCACAGCACTCTACCTGGGCTGACAGAGTGAGATCTGTCTCAGAACAAAAAAAGAAAGGAAGGAAGAAAGGAAGGAGAGAGAGAGGGGCAGAGAGAGAGCGGGGGGTGGGGGGTGGGGAGGGGAGAGAGAGACTTCTAGTGAAGAGAATGTGCTTACTTTCTACAGCATGGGCGGCAGTATGGGAGGAGGGGTGGAATTCTCTGAGCAACCCATGGGATCACAAAGGCTTTCCAATCACATGCTGGTTTTTTGACCCTGGACCTGAGGTCACACAGTCTGGTCTGGACCTTGTACAGCTCTGGGAGGATGACCATAGGAACAAAAGAAGAGATGTCATCCCCTGTGGCTCCAGTGGACGCAGTGATGCTTTTGTCAGCTTTCTGTTGCCAGGGCCCAGGTGAAGACCTGGCATGGGCTTTCTGCTGTGCCTTGGATACTGGCTCACTCTAAGTGGATGGCAGGTCATTTTTGTTACATTGTCTGAAGAAAAGATGATAGCCCCAAAGCTGTCACCTCTTTAGGTTGCATCTATGTTTTGTTTTGACTTACTGAGCTGCTGCGCATCTGTGCGTGTACGAGAGAGGATGCTGGCCGAGGCCCGCTGCCTCCGTGCCTCTCTGTCCCCTTCCTGTAGTGGAGGCTCAGTTTGGTTGGCTACCCCCATTTTCCTGTGAGCGGTGGGTGTATTATAATCATAAGGTGTAGGCATTGTATTTCAATCCCTTTGCAAGGTGAGTAGTCAAAGCCCTTGCAATGTGTGCTCCTGAGCACCACCCCCTCTCAAGTTTCTTGGCTGGAACTTGTCTTCATTCCTCACACCCCAACTGGTCCCAGCTCTAATCCTGGTGGTTGCCTGTCTGACTCTCTCTGGCCTTGACCTCCTTTCTGAGCTCAGTGACTGGTCTCCTCTCTGAAAGCACGTGGTCTTGCTGGCTCCATGCTGCAGCTGCCAGCCCTGGTCAATGTGGTAGGTGTTGGCACTGACCCCACCTTTCAAGCCACGCCAACGGCAAACTTAATTTTTAGGTAGTGGCTGTTACTCACAAAAGATGGTAACCTAATAACCATGTATTAATTGACCCTGAAAAGTACTATACTCAGAAGTTGAGGTTTGGGTCTCTATGAATAGAGGATGTATAATAATAAACTCAGAGGCATGACCTTTCACTTCTTTGACCAAAAACTGTAAGATACTCATTATCCATTTAGTATGATTAAGTGTGCCCTTGAACATGAAGTGGGCACAGTTAAAAGTTGAGAAAGAGAAAGAAAAAAGAGATGTGTTATAAGCTAAAAAAAAATTTACAAAAATCATGGGCAATTCAACAAATACTTGTTTACTACCTCTTGTGTTTGGCATGAAGGTATTTAAAGAAGAGAAAAACAAATCTGTAACACCAAGTATCTCAAAAGCATGGCTACAGAAATACTCAGCTGTCTTTATTTGGACTAGACTTTGTCTAAGGAAATGCTATTATGATGATATCACCAATTAGAAGAGCAAGTAGCAAATTAAGCTTTGCAGTAGACTATGTTACCTACCACTGTAGTCTGCTCTGATACTTTGTTTCTTCTGCAGTTACACTGTGCAGTGAGCCTTTCATCCTCTCTGTGTGCAGACCCTCACTAGGCCGGTATTTGTCTACCTACCATGACCTCTCCCCCTATCCACCTGAAGTCTGTCCATCTTTCTCCATTATTCTTCAGGACTTTACCAGCTATATAAAAGTCATTTTCATGTTCTGTTTTAGACATGGTAGAATGCCACTGCCCATTTTTTAAAAACACCTTTACATAGGCTGGGCGTGGTGGCTAACAACTGTAATCCTAGTACTCTGGGAGACAGAGGCAGGTGGATTGCTTGAGCTCACCAGTTCGAGACCAGCCTGAGCAAAAGAGAGACCCCGTCTCTACTAAAAATAGAAAAAACTGAGGCAAGAGTATCACTGGAGCCCAGTTGGAGGTTGCTGTGACCTATTATGATGCCATGGCACTCTACCCAAATTGACAGCTTGAGACTCTGTCTCAAAAAAAAAAAAAACCCTTTATGCATATGGTCATGAAAAAGTAAAGTATTACTGTTTCCTGCTCCTGAGACCTAGAGTTAGTGGCTTGTTAAATACAGGCTCTTGGTTTCAGAAGTCCTGGATGCTGCTTGGAAGAAAGAACTTTATGTCGCTTACTTGAATTCCCACTCATCAAATTCTACTTACAAATGTATTTTATTAAAAAAAAAAAATGGCTTGGCACCAGGAGCTCAGTGGTTAGGGCTCCAGCCACATATACCAGGGCTGACGGATTCAAACCCGGCCTGGGCCTGATAAACAACAATGACAGCATAACAAAAAAATAGCCAGGCATTGTGGTGGGTGCCTGTATTCCCAGCTACTTGGGAGGCTGAGGCAAGAGAATCGCGTAAGCCCAAGAGTTTGAGGTTGCTGTGAGCTGTGACACCACAGCACTCTACCAAGGGCAACATAGTGAGATTCTGTCTCAAAAAAAAAAAAGAGAGAGAGAGAAAAGGAGAGAAACATACTGGTTTATGAGCTACTGCCCAGTAGGGGCATGTGGTGTTGACCGCTGCAGTCCCTCTGGCTCAGGTCTGGGTTAAAGAGAGCTGGACAGGCTGCCCCACTCCTCCCAGAGTGCAGGGAGTTATAATTTGGCACATGTATCAGATTGATAATCAGATGACCTTTGTCCCAGGCACAGGTGCTGGGTGAAGGGTAGGCCTAATTACAATCATTCTATTAAGTGTCTCCACTGTCATTAATTGCCAGTGGTGCATGAGCTCATGATGCCCAGTCCTGCTGGAGCCATAAACTAGCTCTGAATGTCAAGACTCTTGAACACGTCCCAGCTTTCCCCTGGACTCTGTTTCCTATTCCCACCTCCCTGAAGCAGAGGTCAGGCATGCTGCTTTTTAATACCAGTGAAATTTGCAGTTGGGGAACCATACATGTATGTTAACTTCAAGGAAGGCAGACACTCCTGAGAGGGTCTTGGGGGCCTTAATAAAGCATTTCAAGGAAGCAGAGTATCAAATTAATGCTTTTTGTGCTAAAAACATTAAGGCATTTAAGTGTGTTATTCTAATCCCAGTTTCAGCCTGGGGACAGAAGGATCTAATATCTTTTATTTAAATCCCAGCCTTCCTAGACTGTTCCATTCTTTTCAGTCTAGTATAGGAAGAGACAGACTATAACTGATTTCAGTGAATATAAAACTGCATGTAATTTACGACACACAACTTGTCTAATTTTTTTATTTTTTTTTATTTGAGATGGGGTCTCACTCTGTCACCTGGGCTGGAGTATGGTGGCAGGATCACAGCTCACTGCAACCTCAAGCTCTTGCAACCTATCCAATTATTACATAAAATGTGCTTGCCCAGATATTAATACATTCTACACAGTTTAGTGGAAATGTTACATTTTTAGAAGCTAGATGTTTGTCAGAGTGCTGTTTTAATTGCTGTTTCCTAGACATGTGATAAAATTGTCATAGACACAAGTACAGATGCATAAATTCTAAACCCCTACGCAGAATATACTTATTTCAAAGCGAGCCCTTTCTCACTTGCAGAGTAAACTGATCTCGTGCAGGCAGGGCATCCTCCCTTTTCTGACAGCAAGTCTCAGCCGCATGGCCAGCTTTATACATGCAGTGCAGGATTGAGATTTAAAGGGTTTTGTTCATTTGGTTAAAGAATTTCAAGTTGCCCTCCCTACTTACAGTTGCACAATGGTTGATCTGTAACTTCTAGCTCACAAAGAAGAGAACTCTCATAGAATGTTGATAACAGTCACCCGTTATGTAATAAATATACGATCAGTTTAAAAAATGTGTATATCCCCAGCTCTAAATCAATTGTGTTGGCTTTTACCCTATAACGTTTTTATGAGGAAATATTTAGAGCTTAGAATCAGGAAGTTTTTAAATGCAATATAAGGGTAATTTCAGGTGACCAGAATAGCTAGTTTTAAAATTCATTGTACTTAAGCACCAAGTAACCCACCTGAAGTGTGAGATGCTATAAACATTAAGACATTAGCAAGGTTGCTTTTCAAGGTCTTCTAAAAGAATTTGTAGTCCTTTACAAACATTTGTATGTTTGTAATTTCCCCTTTATAATAATACATTTTTTCCAATTTTAATATCAGGTGTATCCAGATTAAGTAGAATGATTTTGAAGTATTTTTTCTTTTTCTATTGTCTACAAGATTTGACATGATCTGTTTTTTTGGAATTATCTTTTTTTTATTTATAAACATTAGTTATCTATTTTTTGAGACTTTGGAAAAAAAAAAAGAAGAAGTTAATTGATGACTACATACCGATCCTCAGAGTCAAAGCATTCTATAATAGATGTACTCTTACTTGGCAATGTGAATGTTACTTTCTTTGCATTATACTATTATCGCATAATACTTCATTGCAGCAGTGGTCTGATTTCTTTGCTGAAGGTATTTATCGTCTTTTGTTCTTTGCGAGGTTGTTTCTAGTCCTTACCTTAAACATTGTTATTGTTGTTAAATTTTAAGCCTTTTTAATTTTGTGAAGGCAAAAAGCGAAAACCCAACAAACATGTACATGTAAAAATAAAAAAAAAAGTAAAAAATAAAAAATAAATAAAAGAATTTGCAGAAGAACCAAGATTATTTTGAGGGGGTGAGTAAGGGGGTACATAACACTGAAATAATAAAACCTTATATATTATTAAATATTGAAAATTATTTAAATGAACCCTTTACTCATGAACAGAGTAGCAAACTGTGGTATATGTATACCATGTTTACTGTTCAACCATAAAAAAGGATGGAGACTTGACATCTTACATTGTATTGACCTGGATGGAGTTGAAACAGGTTCTTGTTAGTAAAGTATCACAAGAATGGAAAACCAAGTATCCAGTGTACTCAGTACTAATATGAAACTGATATAAAACCAGTATATAAACAACTACACATCCATGTGAAAGAAAAACACAAGAGTATTTAAGTGAGGGAGAAAAGGAAGGGGGGATTGGCAAGTTCTCACCTATGTGTACAATATGAGGGCTTACAGCACACCCCTTGGTGAAGAGCTCAACTACACCTTAAACTTTACCTTGGAAGTGGAAACAACATAACCTAAATATTTGCACTCTCATATTAATTCGAAATTAAATAAAAAGTAAATGAACACTTTAAATAATAAGGAAATTATTAGTAAATATTAACATAGTTTTACAGTAGCAAATTTATATAAAGTTATGTTTCTTAAAAGATCCCCTCCTTCCCTTACCCCTGCCCCCAATATACTCATAAATACCTTTTTTGTGAAGTGTAAGGGAGAGCTCAGATCCTGTTTTGTAAAGTTAAATTATAATTATAGAGTCTATTCTGGAATATGGAAACATTTAACCTTAGTATTTTTGAACAATGGAAACTTATACCCTGTTGAAAATAATCTTTGTACTTACAGGATGCTGTGGGAATTTCAAGCTTTCTATAATTTAAATTTAAAATAAACTGAAATGTATATGTTAAATTCGTAAAATTACCATAAAATCGCATCACCAAGATAAAAAGCAAGATGCTTGTACTATTGACTGCTTTTCCCCTCTCCTTTGCACAGACTCCTATTGGTGTGACCTTGGCATCTGTTTGACCTGCATTGTAACCTACAGGAAAAGGATCTTATGGCTGATACTGGTGAAATATAGGAGATTTATAAAAACACTTCTGTTTTATCCATTCCAAAATAAGTAATGCTGTAGGTACATCTGGGTTCTTAGATTAGTTAGTCAGCAAATCCTGAAGGCTGTTGACTCGTATTTAACAAGGGTGACTGGGTAGCATCAGGGTTCTTAGTGATTTTATGCACAGTTGTATCACCAATAGTAAGATATATGCTTGTTCTACTGGATACTGCTGTAGTTAGTAGTAGTGTAGACATACTACTGTGAGATTGTGCTAGAATTTGATTTTGGGTATGAATCATTGTACAGAGAGTACACATATGGTGAGGTGAGCAAAGTGTAGTGGCATGCACATGTAGTCCCAGCTACTTCAGAGGCCAGGAGGTTGAGACCTGACTGGACAGCATAGTAAGACCCCATTTCAAAAACAAGACCAAAATAAAACATGTTGAGGTACATAAATATAAAGATCTTGGATGATTTGTATCACACAGCACTCCTGTGACTCTTCATAATGACCTGGTAAGCTGATAACTGTTAAACCCTCAGGTGCTTGTAAGAGTGATACACGGAGGCTAACAGTTGGCTTATAGTCACAGCATTCTAATCTGAAGAGGCAAAGACTAGGCTAGATATCAGCCTGTCCTAGGAGAGCTCTCTGTGATTAGAGGCAAAGACTAGGTTAGATATTAGCCTGTCCTGAGAGAGCTCTCTGTGCAGACAGAGATTGATGCTAGCCATATGTAATTTAAAACCTGTAACAAAAAACCTAGAATCCTTTTAAGGACTTTAGCAAAAAGTAGAATCAAGACCACTAGCAGGTTGATCAAGAAGTTTGCAAACGATGTCCATCTAGACCACAGGAAAAATGGGATATTTTCATCTGTTTTCCATAAATGATAAATTTAGATCTCATAGAGGTGTCCAGGCATTTTTATATTCCTTTCATTCTCACCATCTGTGAGCATTTATTGAACAGATGCATGTGGGATAGTTTAATTAGATTTAGATATTAGACTCGTGTATTAGGTATTTGTATATCTAGTTAAGCTCTGAGATTTTTTTAAGTACTGCAATTTTTGAAAAATTTAGGATAACTGGCTGCTAAAGGGAAAAATGTATTATTTTATTCAATGGTTATTTTTATCAAAGAAAATCCCATTTGTAGATTATCTTTAACTGGAAAAATAGACATTTTTCTAAGTGAAACCTTCTGATACATTGGTAGCACTTTGTTTTTTAGTTCTTTACTGTGTATGTTAGGCTTAGTATTGATTAGTTGGTTTCTATGTCCTGAAATAAAAGACCTACTCAGACCTGCATGTCTTATTTTTGGTTATTATATTCCCTTACCACCATTTTATAGGACACACTCAGGTTGGAAGAATATTTTAAATGCAATCCCCAACCAAATTTATACTTGCTAGGTTTGGGGATAAAAGCAAAGAAGAAGAAGAACCTATATATACAGAGTTTGAAGAAATGAGATGATATGCATTGTTTTCTGGTAATAAATTGTCAGGTGTCACTATGAAAATTTTGTCTGAATCTCATGCCATGGAAATTTAAGCTTAGCCAGAAAATATTTGTACCAGAAAGAACTTGTGGCACTGTCTGGACCAGTACTAGTGACTTGAGCATGGTCTCAGAGACACAGAGCATCAGCGTCTCCCAGGAGCTGGTTAGACACACATTTGTAGGTTCCATCCCAGACTTTTTGATCTGAGTCTGTCTTTACAAGCTCTCTGGGTGATTCTTATGCTCACTTAATATTTGAGACTCATTGATCTAGGCCAATGGGTTTCAAAATTCCTTTTTGTCATAAGGACAGCCTAGGTAATCATGATGCTTTAAAGTGCAATTGGTGAAAATGTTTCACAAGTCTGGTTAATTGGTGAGTGTTTGGGGTCTCTTGTGTCTACCTAAGTATAGTTTATTATAACCACTGATCTCCCTGGACAAGCCTGTAATCTAGACCAGGCCCTTTATGACCAGTGGAGCCGCTGAGATCTGAGAAGGTAAGGGATTTGCTTCAGTTTGCTAAGACAGTATTTCAAGATCGGAATTTAGAAAATCTCTGTGAGACCAGGGCTTTTGTAGATCAGATAAATTACTGTATGATCACTAGTTCTATAAAATAAGCTACTCAAGGTTTTACTTAAGTGTTATGTTGGAAATAACTTTAGAAAGCTAATTTTAAAATTTCAGGAACACATATTCTGTAAAATGAGATACTACAGGATGCTGATTTTTTAAAATTTAGTTTCAAAAGGAAAACATATTGCTCATTTTAGAATTTATTGTGTTACGCAAAATGGATAGAACACCCCTCTAATTGACTAAATTTGTTGGGTTTATATTTTTATTTATAATGTACCAAAATAGGTTGTAGAAGTACCCCATACCCCCTAGCGTGGCTTACGTGTACTCTGGGGTTTTTATTTTGGGGGTTGAATTATTACATGTTGAGAATACTTATTAAGTGTGGCATGTAATTTCAGGTCACAAATTAAGATTAAGATAGAATAATTAAGATTAATTAAGATTAAGATAGCACTGGTTTGTGCTTCCTGGCAATTTCAGCTTACCGAAATACTGCATGTGGCTGAAGTGGAATAGTGCCCCCCCAGTTCTATAGGAATTAGCTGTTTGACATCTGGTTTGAACCCCCCGTGTGGGCTAGAATTATGTTTTCTCAAGGCATTATAGCTGAGGGCATAATAAATCCTTGATGAGAATTTCATGCTCCTGAAATATTGGAATACAACTTGCTTTATATATAATACACTGGTCACGTTTTCTCCTTACTTTTGCTCTTCGGGAAAAGGCAGCTGTCTGATGTTCACAGATTGCACCTTGAAGCCATCAGAATCCTGACTTGACTTGACATACGTGAGATCCGAATCCCAGAGTGGCAGACCTAGTGAATCTATTTGACTCGATCTTTATTACCTGCTGGTTGGTTTATTGCAAAACACCCTAATAAAAATTCAGCAACTTGAACGTCAAAGAAAATCTTAGATCTGCTGCTCCTTCCCTATTCCATGATTCTTCCATCCCACCATAGTGCAAAGTGACCCGGTTTTTAGCCTCCTGAGTTTTCTTCTCTCCAGACCACCTCACTTTTACTGACAAAGAGAGCAACTTGCTTAGCCACCTGGGTGACTGCCATAGACTCTCAAGGAGTTGCAGCCTCAAGCCTACCCATATTGAAAGGGTTCTATCGTGCATGCTGAAGAGCTAAAGGTTCATGATGGCCTTATTAGTGAAGTTCTTTTGTCTGTTTGTTTATTTATTTTTGAAACAGGGTCTCTCTGTGTCACCCAGGCCAGAGTGCAGTGGTGTCATTACAGTTCACTGCAAAGTCAAACTCCTGGGCTCAAGCGATCCTCTTCCCTCAGCCTCCTAAGTAGCCAGGACTACGGGTTCCCACCACGACGCCTGGCTAATTTTTTCCCCCTACTTTTTAATGGAGTTCGACTTTTGCTGTGCTTCCCAGGCTGGTCTTAAACTCCTGGCCTCAAATGGTCCACCTGCTCTGGCCTTCCAAAGTGCTGAGAGTACAGGCACGAGCCACCCCACTTACCCTATTGTTTGTTCTTATACTTAAATAAATACTTAATTACAATTAATATTTTCTCCTTCAGACCACATAGATTTATATCGGGTCTTCTTCCCAGATGGCTTAGGAGTTTATGAAAAGCTGCCCACCTGGCCTTGCGGAAATACCTCTCATAGGCAGCAGGTGCATGTCTCTCCCACTTAGAGCTGTGATTCTGCATCATTCGGCTGTGGAAGACCTTCCAGCCCAGCCCGGGATGTCCGCTCCTGACCTCTTTGCCCAGACTGCTGTTCAAACCCTGTCTCCTTTTCGGAGAATGAGAAGCCTTTCTTCTTTCTTCTTACCCTAGCCCCCTTCCTGCACTTTCTCATGCCCTGCCATTTTTCTTTCCCTTATGTAAAGACAGATTTTATAGAAAACTCCCTTGTCAGCTGGAGGTCGTAAATGATGTACCAAAAGGCAAAAAAGGGGTCTGCGCTAGTTCTCCGATTTTTTGGGAAAGCATGTCCAAAGGGCCTCTCTGTAGCTAGTTTAGCTGCCTTCTGCATCAGCAGGGCACAAGTGTCCCACTGAGCAGGGGGATCACGCTTAGGCACTGTTTTCATTTAGTTTCGACTTGTGTATTTCATCTGCAAAGTTGGCAAATACTTGAAAGCCACAAGCTACCGTTTTCTGAAAGCTTTCTTTGCACATGAGCATAAAACGTATGTATTGAATTTGGACGTTGTCCAATAACTATTCTTTCAATGTGGCTGAATGTAGATTACAGCTGTTTGGAAATAAGCAGGCAATCATAGTTTCTTTTTCTTCTGTCACAGAGTGTCTCCTCTGCAGAAGTCTGAGATAGTGGACGTGGTGAAAAAGCGAGTGAAGGCCATCACCCTCGCCATCGGGGACGGCGCCAACGATGTGGGGATGATCCAGACAGCCCATGTGGGTGTGGGAATCAGTGGGAACGAGGGCATGCAGGCCACCAACAACTCGGATTATGCCATCGCACAGGTAAGCAGCATGAGTGGCCGGCTGTCCTGTGCTGTTGACAGTGAGGGCAACTGGGAACGAGAGCCTGCCCCTGACATCTTGTCCGCCGTGAGACCTTTGCCACCTCCTTTGAGGTTGCTGGCTAGATGAACCCACAGGGGCATTTGGACTTCCCTGTGGTTTTGATCTTGTGTAGTTGGGAGACCTTGTCCTGCTGGCTGGGTTTCTTTTGGCCGGCTGTGGGGCGACCCAGCTGCTCTGCCACGCAGGCAGGTGCCACTCCTGGCAGGTTGGACCTGATCTGCCACGTGCTCCTTTCTTTCTATGTCTCCTGCTGAAGAGCAGCTGTACAGTGGACATCCATTCTCACTATCCTCTCCTGGCCTCACCCCTCCGTCCAAAGGCGCTGGGGCACTCTGATCAGGTGCTTAAGGTCAGGGAGGAGCAGTGATTTACAGCTGCTGCCATCTCTGTGATCATGACAAGGGAGTGGCCCAGGACCAATACTGTAAAATGCATTGCTAAGAGCACAAGCTAGATTTGGGCCTTAGTGACCTCAGGGCCAGTAGCAAACAACCTCCTGCAGTTAGGCCAAGTTCAGCGCATTCCTCTCTGAGCCAAGCATTGCATGTAGAGCCTTCCGGCCCTGGTTACCGCACTGGTGGCCTGATGATGAAAGGAATGTCTGCTCCTTAATGACAGCCAAAGGGTCAATAGGAAGGAAAATAGTCAACCTCATGACCTCCAGAGTACATATCTACATCCACTGGCCTTCTGGAAAAATCCAGAAAACCTAGACATCACAGTGAACACATATAGTTTCCTACTGTGTCCAGATTGTGATGTCCGGATTAAATGCCTACTTCATTGGGGAACCAGAGCTCACTGGTTACTGCAGTTTTTAGGATTTTGAAGAATGTGTTAACCCTAGTCATGTGAACACAACGAATAATGGCTTCGTCCCACTTCAACCTGAAATCTTGGGCGGCATATAAAACAGAATGAGTTTCTTACCACCCCCGAACTACAGGCTGGCTCTCTGCAGCATTGGGGCACCACCTCCCCACAGGAGGGCTCGGTGTTAGATCACCTCTCAGACTCCTACCCAGCTCACCCTTCTGCAAATGCAGGGAAGAATTTACAGATGCTCCTGGCTCTGAAAAGTGCATGAAATCAATTTTGTTCCTCTGTTGATTTCAAATAAATTCTCAAGGTAATTCTTGAAGTAAGCAGGAGGAAGAATTGTGATTTTACAGGTGGGAAAACTAGGATTCCTTTACATCAGGTGACCTACTTCAGGTCTGAGCGAATGTCTGGGGTCAGAGAATGGCAGACCTAAGTGTGAACTTGGGGTCTGGCCCCACACACCTGCCCGTTCACTTTCCCAAGTCAAATGCTGTGAGGCCCGGGGGACTAGCGCTTCCTGCGGCCTGTCAGCAACTGTAGATTTTATACACCCCAGCGTTATTAAATACTTGAGTTATAACATCATATGGTTGGAAGGGATCTTAAGAGGTTTCCTTGGAGTTTCAGGCAAATATTTGTCTGTCTTTTTCTTTAAAATGTCTAGGGAAAGGAGATTCTATGACTTGCTGTAGTGAAACTGTATTCTGTTAGGATAGGGAAGCCAGAACAAATGCTCTCTTCAAATTAAAAGCAGCAAAGAAGGGTGGAGTGAGGAGCAGGGCTTTGGAGTTCCCCTTGGGGTGTGGCTTCCCCTCCAGCATAGCAGTCGCCTATGCCAGGAGAACCCTGAGTGCCCATGTGTCCGGGGCCTCATTTCCCCATCCCTAGTTGTGTTCCTGATTAGGTGGGGTGTTGTCACCACAGGGCTCGATCTTGCCAGCCTCACACTCTCCTACAGCCAATTGTGCCTTAATTACTGCACTATAAATGCCACAGTTTGGTGACTTCCCTTGTCCCTGTTGAAATGATAAAAATCTCTGGTTGAAGTTTATTCCTTGTGCTTTATCTGTTTATTGTAATGTGGATGAAGTTTTTGTATTGGACTTTTGAGGAAATACCTTGTAGGATTAAATACGGAAGTGAGAAGATATTTAGCTCCAAGATTTATCCTTGGGGAAAGTTGTGGGTGTCTATGTGTTTGTGTGTGTGTGTTTATCTCTGTGCAAAGCTCTGGTTCCCTTTCTTTCCTGCCTCAGGGTATGTCTGGGCCCAGGGACAGCTCAGGGACCGAATGTCCTCTGTCGGGCTACCTTGCCCGGGAAGCCTTTGCTGTTGCTATGTAATATTGAATCTGATCAGGGGAGAATCTTTCCAGCCCCTACCCTCTTAATGTTTTCTGAATGACCTCATGAAGACAACATTTTGATTTATGTATGTGTGTGTATATATATGTATATATGCACATTTTTTTTTTCCTGAAAACAAATCATCGCAGCACTCAGGTTGAGGCATTCTTCAGGATGATTCCAGCAGGTGTTCTCCGTGCCCATTGAAGTTCAACACCAGGGGATCCAGGTCAAATGCAAACTTCCTTTTTATTTGTTTTGCTAGTTATTTTATGATTCCCAATTCCCCTTCGGAATCCTTAATGAGCCTTTATGGGGAGTTTTATTTTTCCATATGTACCTCCTTCTGCTAATTTGAAATCATCAACTGGACGTCAGGTTATGTGGGTAGGCCTGACCCTGATGTCCCAGAAGAACTTGCTGAAATGTGACTTCAGCTGGGATGTGGTTCCTTCTTTAGTGCTAATGGGAATGTAGTTTCCTCTTGGAAAAAAAAATGTTTTACAAAAAAGTATTGTCTTTTTGGTCAGGATCTTTCTTTTTTTTTTTTTTTTTTTTTTTTGAGACAGAGCCTCAAGCTGTTGCCCTAGGTAGAGTGCTGTGGCATCACAGCTCACAGCAACCCCCAACTACTGGGCTCAAGTGATTCTCCTGCCTCTGCCTCCCAAATAGCTGGGACTACAGGCGCCCACCACAAAGCCTGGCTATTTTTTGGTTGTAGCCGTCATTGTTGTTTGGTGGGCCCGGGCTGGATTCCAACCCGCCAGTTCAGGTGTATGTGGCTTTCACCTTAGCCACTTGAGCAACAGGCGCTGAGCCGGGATCTTTCTTTTTTATAGAGAATTATATTCAA
The DNA here is from genome assembly GCA_963573935.1 of Arctocebus calabarensis. NCBI lineage: Eukaryota > Metazoa > Chordata > Mammalia > Primates > Lorisidae > Arctocebus > Arctocebus calabarensis. The sequence continues at coordinate 16,659 of CAUYON010191413.1, forward strand.
TTTCAAAAGTTACCTGAAATTAATAGGAAATTTACAATTGTAAAAGAATATCTAATGTTCTGGACATTCTCAGTCCAGACCGATTGTCTCTCCTCATGATATAATAGAGCTCACGCTTGTGGGATTTCTGACACTGCATCTGAGGACAATGGAATTAAGGTCTTCATTCAAGACAACCAAGGGCAAACTGAATCCTGCATGTGGTGAGTTAATTGTATAGAAATGTGACTTTGAACAGAATTGCCCTAACAAGGCACTCACGCCAGAGCTTGATACCATCTACCTAAATTTCCTTCCCTCCGGCTTGAGTTTCTCACTGCTTAAGACTTCTGTGAAATAGAAGCACAGACCGCAAAGCCAGGCTAATGGGAGGCGGAGGAGATATGATTCGAGTGGTAGCCCAAGAACCCTGCCCCGAAGAGGATTTGTGTATTTTGTTGGGGTATCTTTGATGACTCCTGTCTCAGAATGCAAGAGCCATCACAATGCTCTCAGCTTAGCATCAATCACTGCTCCTGACAGCAAGAGGTGCTGTTTACTAGTTGGGGCCAAAAAAAGGAGAATAAAATGGGTCCAGAAGTAGAGGCAGGGTGTGTGTCTGTGTGTGTATAAATACTTATGCTTGTGTGTGTCCACATTTGTGTCTGTCCATGTATGTATGCCTGTATGTACATGTCTCTATGTCAGTGTGTCTGTTTGCTTATATCTGTATGATATTTTGTGTGTGTGTGTGTGTGTGTGTGTCTGGGTATCTAAGTGTGTCTGTGCGTCTCTGTGTGCCTAATTGTTTTTAACCTGCAAGCTGACAGAGGAAATAGTTTGTACATGTGCATTCCTTTTTTTAAAAAACAAGATGGTTTCATGAGTGTCCCTGTCCCTTTCTTCTATTGTCAGCATAAAATTTGTGGTTGTTTAAAGGCATTTGATTCTCATTTTACTGTTTTGGTTTTTTTTTTTTTTTTTGAGACAGAGTATCACTCTGTCACCCTGGGTAGAGTGCCCTGGCATCATAGTTTATAGCTACCTCAAACTCTTGGGCTCAAGCGATCTTCTTGCCTTGACCTCCCCAAGTAGGTGGGACTACAGGTGTGAACCACAATGCCTGGATAGTTTCTCTATTTTTATTTATTTATTTATTTATTTGAGACAGAGTCTTACTATGTTGCCCTCAGTAGAGTGCTGTGGCACCACAGCTCACAGCAACCTCAAGCTCTTAGGCTTAAGTGATTCTCTTGCCTCACCTCCCAAGCAGCTGGTACTACAGGCACCTGCCACAACACCCAGCTGTTTTTTGGTTGTAGTTGTCATTGTTCTTTGGGAGGCCTGGGCTGGATTCGAACCCACCAGGTCCAGTGTATATGGCTGGCACCCTAGCCACTGAGCTATAGGTGCTCAGCCAGTTTTTCTATTTTTAGTAGAGACAGAGTCTCCCTCTTGCTCAGGGTCGTCTCAAACTCCTGAGCTCAAGTGATCCACCTGCCTCAGCCTCCCACCCACTGTACTTTTTGTTTTTAGTTGCACTTTTATTTTGTATATTTTATCCTTTTTAATTAAATCACAGCTGTGTACCTTAGTGCAATCATGGGGTACAATGTTCTGATTTCATATACAATCTGAAATATTTTCATCAAACTAGTTAACATAGCTTTCATGGCGTTTTCTTAGTTTTTGTGTTAAGACACTTATATTCTACATTTAGTAAGTTTCACCTGTACCCTTCTAAGATGCACCTTAGGTGTGGTAATTGTAGTCCACCAACTACCCTCCCTCCACCTAACATCCTCCCTCCCATCCTCTCCCTTTCCTCTTTCCCCATGTTCTTATGCTATAATTGGGTTATAGCCTTCATATGAAAGCTATAAATTAGTTTCATAGTAGGGCTGAGTACATTGGATACTTTTTCTTCCATTCTTGACATAATTGGCTAAGAAGAATATGTTCCAGCTCCATCCATGTAAACATGAAAGAGGTAAAGTCTCCATCTTTCTCTAAGGCTGCATAATATTCCATGGTGTACATATACCACATTTATTAATCCAAATGTGGGTCGATGAGCACTTGGGCTTCTTCCATGACTTAACAATTATGAATTGGGCTGAAATAAATATTCTGGTACAAATATCTTTGTTATAATATGATTTTTGGTCTTCTGGATATATACCTAGTAGAGGATCGAATGGCAGGTCTATTTTTAGATCTCGTAAGTATTCTCCAAACATCTTTCCAAAAGCAATGTATTGGTTTGCATTCCCACCAACAATGTGGAGGTGTTCGCTTTTCTCCATTCATGCCAACATCTCTGGTTTGGGGATTTTTGTGATGTGGGCTAATCTTACTGGGGTTAGATGACATTTCAAAGTAGTTTTGAGTTGCATTTCTCTGATGATTAAGGATGGTGAGCATTTTTTCATGTGTCTATAGGCTATGCTCCTGTCTCCTTCAGAGAAGTTTCTCTTCAGGTCCCTTGCCCACCCTGAGATGGGATCCCTTATTCTTTTCTTGCTAATACATTTGAGTTCTCTGTGCATTCTGGTTATTAAACCTTTGTCAGAGGCATAACCTGCAAATATCTTCTTCCATTCTGAGTGATGTCTGCTTACTTCACTTACTGTATTCTTGGCTGTGCAGAAACTTTTTAGTTTGATCAGGTCCCAGGAGTGTATTTTCGATGCTGCTTCAGTTGCCTGAGGAGTCCGCCTCATAAAATATTCACCCAGGCCAATTCCTTCAAGAGTTTTCCCTGCACTTTCTTCTAGTATTTTTATAGTTTCATGTATTACATTTAAATCGTTAATCCAGAGAAAGTCTAATATTAGTTAATAGTGAAAGGTGTGGGTCTAGCCTTAGTCTTTTACAGGTCACTGGCCAGTTCACCCAGCACCATTTGCTAAATAGAGAATCTTTTCCCTATTGAATATATATATATATATATATATATATATATTTTTTTTTTTTTTTTTTTTTTTTTTTTTTTGTAGAGACAGTCTCACTTTATCACCCTCAGTAGAGTGCCGTGGCATTACATATCTCACAGCAACCTGCAACTCCTGGGCTTAGGCAATTCTCTTGCCTCAGCCTCCTGAGTAGCTGGGACTACAGGCACCCACAATGCCTGGCTATTTTTTGTTGCAATTTGGCCAGGGCTGGTTTGAACCTGCCACCCTCGGTATATGGGGCCGGCACCCCACCCACTGAGCCACAAGCACTTCCCCCCATTGAATATTTTTAAGTGGCTTATCAAAGATCAAATAACAATAGGTGCTGGGTTCATCTCTCGGTTCTCTATGCTGTTCCATACATCTACCTCTCTGTTTTTGTGCCAATACCATACTTTTTAGTCACTATCAATTTGTAGTATAGTCTCAGGTCTGGTAGTGTAATTCTTCCTGCTTTATTTTTATTTCTGAGTAATTCTTGGCTATTTGAGGTTTTTTCTGATTCTATATAAAATGATATATTATTTTTTGAGATCTTTAAAGTATGACAATGGAGCTTTAATAGGGATTGCATTAAAATTGTATATTGCTTTGGAAAGAATGGAAATTTTAACAATTTTGATTTTTCTCAGCCATGAGCATGGTATGTTTTTCCATTTGTTAGCATTTTCACTTGTTTCTTTTCTTAGAGTTTCATAGTTCTCTTTATAGAGATCTTTCACGTCCTTTGTTAGGTAAACGCCCAAATATTTCATCTTTTCTGGCACTACTATGAACAGAATACACTCCTTGACTGTTTTATCAGCTTGGCTATTGTTGGTATATATAAAGGCTACAGATTTATGAGTGTTGATTTTGTAACATGAGACACTGCTGTATTCCTTGATCACTTCTAAAAGTTTTGTAGTGGAATCCCTGGTGTTTTCCAGGTATACAATCATATCATCTGTGAAAAGTGAACATTTAATCTCTTCTGACCTTATATGGATACCCTTGATAGCCATTTCTTCCGTAAGTACAATGGCTAAAACTTCCATTACAATGATAAAGAGCAGTGGAGACAATGGTCAACCTTGCTTGGTTCCTGATCTGAGTGGAAATGATTACAATTTAACTCCATTCAATTCGATATTGGCTGTGGGTTTGCTGTAGATGGCCTCTATTGAAGAAATGTCCCTTCTATACCAATTTTCTTAAATGTTCTGATCATGAAGGGATGCTGGATATTATCAAAAACTTTTTCTGCATCAATGGAGGGAATCATATGGTGTTTATTTTTAAATTTGTTTGTGTGCTGAATTATATTTATAGATTTATGTATATTGAACCAGCTTTGAGACTCTGGGATAAAACTCACTTGGTCGTGGTCTATAATTTGTTTGATGTGTTGCTGGATTCTATTTGTTAGGATCTTGTTGAATATTTTTGCATCAATCTTCATTAGTGATATTGGTCTCTAATTTTCTTTTCTTGTTGGGTCTTTTCCTGGTTTGGGGATCAAGGTGAGGTTTGCGTCATAGAATGTGTTGGGTATTATTTCTCCTTTTTTTGTTTTTGGAGAAAGGTTGAATAATATAGGAACTAGTTCCTCTTTAAAGGTTTGGTAGAATTCTGATGTGAAGCCATCTGGTTCTGGGCTTTTCTTTTTAGGGAGATTTTGTATAGTTGATGCTATTTCAGAATTTGATATAGGCCTGTTCAACATTTCCTCTTCATTCTGGCTGAGTCTTGCTAGGTTGCGTACTTCCAAGTATTGGTCAATTTCCTTAGATTTTCATATATCTGAAAATAACATTTCTTGTAGTATTCATTAAGGATTTTTTTAATTTCTGAGGAATCTATTGTTATTTCATCTTTACCATTTCTGATTGATGAAATTAGAGATTTTACTCTTCTTTTCCTGGTTAGGTTACCCAAAGGTTTTTCTATTTTATTGACCTTTAAAAAAAAAAACAACTTTTTGGTTTATTGATCTGTTGTATAATTCTTTTCTTTTCAATTTCATTTAATTCTGCTCATTTAATTTTGGTTATTTCTTTTCTTCTGCTGGATTTGGAATTGGAATGGTCTTCCTTTTCCAGTTGCTTAAGATGTCCTATTAAGTTGTCAACTTCCTCTTTTTCTGTTCTCTTGAGGAAGGCTGCCAGTGCTATAAATTTCCCTCTTAGGACTGCCTTTGCAGTATCTCAGAGGTTCTGATACTTCATGTCTGCATTGTCATTTTGTTCCAAAAATTTTGGTAATTTCCTTCGTAATCTCGTCTATGACCCATCTATCATTCAGCATAAGGTTATTTAGCTTCCATGTTTTTGTATGAATATGCAGATTGCTGTTGCTACTGAGTTCAACTTTTATTCCATGATGGTCCGAGAAGATGCAAGGAATAATTTCAATTCTTTTAAATTTGCTGAGATTAGACTTGTGACCTAAGATGTGATCAATTTTGGAGTATGTTCCATGGACTGAGGAGAAGAATGTGTATTTAGTTTTGTTAAGATGAAATGTTCTGTAGATGTCTGTTCAATCCAAATGTTGAATGGTTAAGTTTAAATCTAAAATTTCTTGTTTAGCTTCTTATTGGAGGATCTAGCCAACACAGCCAAAGGAGTATTAAAATCTCCAACTACTATGGAAGTGGAGGAAATGAAGTTGGTCATGTCTATTAGAGTTTCTCTTATAAATTGAGGTGCATTCTGGTTGGGTGCATAGATATTAATAATTGAAATCTCATCATACTGAGTATTACTCTTAAGAAATATGAAGTGTCCATTCTTATCCTTCGTTACTTTTGTTGGTTTAAAGTCTACTTTGTCTGAGAATAAAATTGCAACACCTGCTTTTTTCTGTTTTCCATTTGCCTGGAATATAGATGACCATCCCTTCACCCTGAGTCTATGTTTATCTTTTAAGGTAAGCTGAGATTCTTGTATGCAGTAGATATCTGGCCTGAGTTTTTGTATCCAGTAAGCCAACCTGTGCCTCTTAAGAGGACAATTTAACCCATTCACATTAATTGAGAATATTTATAAGCTTGGTAGAATTTTGGGTATCAAGTATTTTGAAAGTCCAGTGGACATTTTTAATCCTTTCACCACTGTGGAAGTTGGAATTTGATCAAAAGTTTCTGAGTGAGTTTACTTTTGTGGTGGAGGATTGTGCTGGTCATTACGGAGGATAGATCTGAGAATATCTTGGAGAGCTTGTTTAGTTATGGCAAATTTCTTCAACATGTGAATGTCATTAAAGTATTTAATTTCTCCATCATAAATGAAACTCAGTTTAGATGGATACAGGATCCTGGGTTTAAAGTTATTTTGTTTTAGGAGATTAAAAGCCAATGATCACCCTCTGCTAGCTTGAAAGGTTTCAGCGCAGTCATTCTGATATTTTTCCCTTGTAAATTATGTTTTTCTTACATCTGGCTGCTTTCAGAATTTTTCCCTTTATATTAATGTTAGTGAAGTTAATTATGATGTTCCTGGGGGATGTCTTATTGGGGTTGAGTTGTGCTGGGGTTCTGAAACTATCTGCTATCTGAATTTCACAATCTCTTGGCATGTCTGGCAAGTTCTCTTTCATAATTTTGTGAAGAGAAGCCTCTGTGCCTTGTGAAGCCACTTCTTCACCTTCAGGGAGACTACTGCTTTTCTTCAAATTATCGCAGAGCTCTCTGAGAGAATGATCCAGTTTTGCTCTCCATTTCTTTTCATCTTTGTGCGTTTGGGAGCTTTCAAAAGCTTTGTCTTCAATGTCAGAAATCCTTTCTTCTGTTTGCTCCTTTCTCTTACTGAGGGATTTTATTATATTTCTCAGATCTTTGAGGGCTGCAAATTCTTGTCTCAGTGAGTCAAAATCTTTTATGATTTTGTCTTTGAATTCTTTGATTTCTTGAGACAACTTTTGAAATGCACCTTGAATTCCTGTTCCCAACGTTTCCTCTATTTTATTCATCTTATTTGCAATCCAAATTCTGAATTTGGTTTCTGACATCTCAGCCATCTGTTTATGAATGGGATCTTCTGTTGTGTCCACCAAATTGTTCCTTGTGGGGGCTGATCTACTCTGGTTATTCATGTTACCAGAGCTTTTCCGCTGATTCTGCCCCATGGTTATTTTACACTGTTGGCTTGATGAGCAGATAAGGAGAATATGGGTTGGGGCCTCCAGGAGTAGTGATTGGCCAGTCCGTTGACCAATAGCTGGGACTGGTGTCTGTACCTTTCCCCCTACAGCTTTTCCAAGGACCCATACAGTGCTATGGCTTGAGATACTGGGGACCTTCTTGGTGTGGTTGGGCTAAGTGACTCTGTCTTATTTTCAGCTGGTCTCTGTCTTACCCTGGTAAATCAGTTACTCTAGGTTGAAGTCTCCGCTGTGGTGAAATACCAGCAATTGAGTCACCCTGCCCCCCACAGACAACAATTGGGAAAGGAAAATCAAACCCTTCCACAACCACACACCCAGGATACCACTTTGGATAATCCTCAGGTGATTCACCCAGTTCAAGAGGTCCAAATCAATTGTCCCGGTCAGCACCAGTCTCAGGTGGGAGAGTTCAAAAGGTCCTCAGCAACTAGATAGCAAGGGTCTGCTGGCAGCTCGAGTGTGACTCGCTCCACTGCTCCATGAAGTCAGAAAGACCCGCCCAGCAAATAAATTAGTCTGAAAACATTGATGTCTCCTTCCCCATCTTGCACGTCTGTCACACCCAGTCACTGGTAACCCCACAAGGTTGTGACCCAGTTCCCTCCAATGAGCAGATGCTCCAGGGGTTTGCGCCTGCCTGAGTCACAGGGAGATCTTGTCTCCTCAGCCAGGCTGCCACACTCTGCCAACATCCAGCAGGGGGAGGTGAGTCCTGACAACCTCCGGTGCTTCATGGGGACTGGGGTATTTCACTCACTTCCAGCCTTGTCCCTGTTTGATGTTGCTCACAGAACAGAACAACTTTGCAGAATTTATTTCTGTCCTGGCTATGTTCCCCTGGTGTTTGGATGCTTTTTGAGCAACTCTGCCTTTCTGTGCCACTGCCCAGTCTCGGCTGTAGTTTCTGCTACATTGACAGACAGAATAGGCACTTAGCTGTCAGTTCCAGCCATTGCCTGCCTGCCTTTGTCTCAGCTTTGATCCCTTGAGAGCCTGGTGCATCTGAAGCTCAGTGAGTTAGTCCTGAGGGTCAGCCCACCCTGGGAGTCTGCTGACTCTGCGTGTGTGTATTCTAGTCCCCACTCTGTCCAGGCCGGTACCACCTCAGGCCTACCCTTTACTCACGGGGCCCGTGTTTCCGTCCCAGATCTTTTCTGCCAGTGGCTGCTACCGGAGGAGATGCCTCACTTCTTCTCATTGCCCAGAGAGACTGGGAGTGTCCTTTCAAAATATCCCCAGGGGTGTGAGCCTTATTGTTCCCGCTGCACTGGCTGCCTTGGGGCACTGCCACTCCTGTATGGTTACTGCTCAGCTTACCATCCTCTCCGTTCTTCTGTGCCGGAGAATCAGCACAGGTCAGCAAGAGCCCATGCCCCGTCCACACCCCTCGAGAAAATGCTCAAGAATCTGGACTCCACAGGGGACAGGCTTCCAGACCTGAGGTGAGAGTGGAGGGGAATGTTGAGAGTTCAAAATTGCAGGTAGAGAATATATACAGTTTTATGCCTGGCAGGAGAGTGCCATGGCACCCTAGTAGGGGAAGGAGGTATGCTTTTCAGATGGTCTCTCCGATGGGATAAAATGGAAGGATATTTGAACTCTGCTTGCTTGTTTGTATGGAGTATACTGAGAGCTGTTCTCATGGGGGAGGGGACTCCTGTCCACTTGGTGATGGATTTTGTACCTTTTGTTTGTATCCTTGGGGTCGCAGCCCACCTCAGCAGGGCTGATGTGCATTCTTCAACCTTCTTTCTTGGCTCAGATATGAACCATTGGCTTTCTTGCTAAACTTCTGTCTTTTAACTCTTGTTCTGGATGGGAGCCTCTGTGGCTCCAGTAGGCCATCTTGCCTCTGCCCTCCCACCCACTGTACTTTTATTTCAGTTCAAGAGGTCTCCTTCTTTTAATAATTATGACTCTCAAAAACCATTAATTTAAATGGAGTCTTGTGAGGATGACAATTGGTAGTCAAGCATGTTTGGGGAAAACAACTGTTGTGTAGATCTAAGAAAAGATCGTAGTTCTTCTCCTTGAGCCTGAAATCTCTGCCTTTAAGGAATAGTTTTCCCAGGTACATGGTGAATCTGTTTTTTTCCATCTGCCTTATCTATCTTTTGCCCATGAGGACGTTTTGTGATTTTTATACCTCAAGGATTGACACTTCTGATATTTTTTTCTTTTTAGTTTTCCTACTTGGAGAAGCTTCTATTGGTTCATGGAGCCTGGAGCTACAATCGGGTGACCAAGTGCATACTGTACTGCTTCTACAAAAATGTGGTCCTGTATATCATCGAGGTAAGCAAGGGTGATGCTTGTCTTCCAAGGAGAGGGCCTTCTCACAGAACATCTTTGGATATTTCAAGGAAGGGTTTTGTTAATGTAAAATTAAAGAAAAGATGCTACTGTGACTCATTCAAACTTGGGTTCCCATAACCTCCCTTGCAACTGGGTGTGCCATCCAGGCTTAGATTTCCTTGTCCAGGCCTTCCTTCTCCCTTGTACTCCCTCATTCCTTTGTTCCTTTCTATTCTGCTTCTTCCTTTGTGTCCTTGACCAGAGGAGAATGTTGCTGTCATAACCACCCTTCAGGATAAGCAAAGCCCAGGCAGGAAGTCTTACACAATCCCAAGTTGATAATGCAACACTGTGGGGAGATCCAGTCAGGTTTTTCTTTCCTAGAATAAACAAGGCCAGATTTCTTGCTGTATGTCTCATGGACCCTGCACATCTCCTGAACATGCATTCACTGCTCACATGGACACTGGTATTTATGTGTAGAGGGTATGGCAGTGAAGGCAGTGGGCAGTAAACCAGCAAAATCGTTAAGGCTATCACAGAAAGTTTCTCAAGATGCTGATTTAGTTAGTAGTAAAACGAATGTGCTTGCTAGAGGTAGTATGCCCAGGAAAAAGTGGACAAGGCACCTTCTGTTTGATATCCATACCAGTCATCCTCTGCTATAAAGGTACAATATTTTTTGAGAACATCATAATAGATTTCCAGATGTATTTCAAAAAGAGGAAGCAGGCAAGTCACTCTGTGAAGGAATGTAATACTAGTTGCTTATGTTGTTTTAATATTTTATTCTATTATGGGTTATTTTATGCTTGATTTCTCGGTGCTTGGCAAAGTATGAACCAAGGCATAGATCAACTTTCTCTGATGCAGTCTCTGATATATTCAGCTCAGATAATCTAACAAGTACCTTGCTAATGTAACCATAACTGTTTCTTTGTCTAGTTCTCTTATCATTCCTGTTGAATCATTCAAGACAACTATATAGGTTCATGTCACGCATCTGGTAACTAAATTGCTAAAGGTTTTATCAGGTTGTACAGGCTGTTCACTATACTAGCCTACCCAACCACGAGGGGAAATGAGACAGAATTGTAGCCTTTGTTGCTTCATCTCTGGAGCTGCACAGGGCCCACCTAGAAGTAGCAGTGTGTTTTTCTAATTTACACATTGGGTAGCCTCCTCGATAGTGCCCAGGTGGTACTGCATCTGCAGAGGGCATGCCTCTTCTAGTTCACACACGAGCTCCTTGTGGCCTGGGGAGCAGCCCTGATTCTCAAAGAATGGTCCAAGCAACTATAAGAGATCTGGGTAAAGTTCTGAAAACTGACTCATTCTTCTTAATTTGAATCTTTGTGTGAGATACATCCTGTCTGTTTGTATTAGCGAGTGTTATTTCTCTAGTAAGAAAATACATAGCAGGGTATTGAGAGATGTGAAGTTGTAATCACCATTTTATACTTTTCTATAAAGGTCATAGAAAAAAACGCCATTTTTCTAGGAATAATGAGGTTAAAATCAGTAATTTAACAAATTATCCATGATTTGTCTGCTGGTCTTGTGCTGTAATATTCAACTCAGTCCACTTGGCTAAGAACTTGTAGTTGTTGGGGTAATGGGTTTTAGAGTTTCTCTCTTCCTCCTGCTCTTATTTCTACAATTCCGTTTTTACACTGAAGGATCTTAAAGATATTTGTCTCCCATCTTTTCCCACCTGTTTTTTTTTTTTTTTTTCTTTTGCTTCTGTGATAGGAGTCACTCCTAAAGGTCACTTTGGGTCATAGATGATAGTGTGAAGAGGTTTTGGAATCCTGTTCCTGTATCCCACGCCAAGTTTCTTGGCATTTCATTCTCTTAGAGCTCTTAGCTTCTCAAGGTTTCTTAATAATCTGTTTTTTCTCACAACTAGCAAATTATAGATAGTCTAGACTTCTTATCAAGACACTTCATGGAGCTCCCAACACTTTTGCTTTCCAGAGCATTCTCTAGGGCCCCTTCTTAGTCATTTACACCTACTATCTTACTGCCTTTTTTTTTTTTTTTAACTTGAAGTGGGCTGAGGCTGAGAAGAATAAAGTTTTAATCTGTCTGAGAAATTCTGTTTGGAGCAAGTCCCTGAAAGTGCCAAGTGAGTGCCTCCAACCAGTATTTCAGTTGTGACAGGGTGACAGTTTTTAATGAACGGTCTTTTGTAAACTGCCTTTTTAAGCATTCTCTATAAAGTTTGTACAAAGCCATGATTTAATTTAAAAAAAAAAGTAAAAAGTATCTTCCACTCTGCATCCAATTTTCTATTTAGTATATCTAGGAGGTATTCCTTTGAAAATCCAGAAAACAAAATCTTTGGCTGAGCCCAAATTCAGACCAGGTCTGCCATTGCCAGATTACTTCCTTTGCATCAACATGTACTTCAACAGTGATTTAAATATAGGAAAGTACTACTTGCATGCTGTTTTAGTGTGTTTTGAAATGTAAGATCAAAGACTGTTGTACATCAGTGTGCTGATTTGCAAAGAACACTTTTTTGTTCTAACAACCTTATAATTAATCACTTAAGTAATAATCAATTAAATACTTAGGTCTCTTAAATGGTTTTCTGGTAACCAAGGAGAGTTCCTTCACAATGGCCAATATGTTCTTACCTCAAATGTCTTCTGAGATGCATAACTTCCTAGTCATTTAAAAATAGTTTGAAAGCAATTGGGAAAATTAAAAAAATACACACATATAAGCATGTATGTATGTGATACATACCTTAGGACCTTAGCCATTAAGATGGCGGATCACTATTGAACTGCCAGTAAAGACTATAGGGAAGAGCTGTAAGCCTGTGATGTGATGTAGCCTGCTGACTTGGCATACCCAGGGAAAAGGGGGGATTCTTCTATGCAAGGAACACACGAATGTGCTCTCATTGCTGCTTGGAGCATAAAGTCCTCTGCCCTCACCCCTCACCCCCTGGCGTATTCTATGTCCTGACCTTTTCCTTTGCAGTTACACAGATATTTATACAAGCAAACTATCAGTGTTTTTTAGATAAATGTCATTATGCTGTGTAATCCTTCTGCGACTCATGTTTCAGGTAACATGCATGCTGGAGACCTTTTCCCATTACTACACATAAAACTGGTGTGATTTCCTACAATCTGACCACTTCCTTGATAAATCTTCCAGTCATCTCGATTTCACTCACAAAAAGCTTTGTGGAATAATAGCTTGCTCTCTATGAAAGTCATGACTCTTCTACCAAAATGAGAGTGATCTAATTAGACTGTTTTCCCCATGGTGCCTTGAATACAACATGTGCTCAGTTCATGTGTTTTTATGTGTACAGCAGGCTGATGAATTATCTAATGCCTGTAGAGTGTGCCACACAAAATTTATTTAGGCCATGGTACTCAATGGTTCAAGTGATTTAAAAAATAGAAACAGAATGATGGCACCTGTGGTTTTGTGGTGCCTCCGTTAATAGGTATGCTTAAAACTAAAAATGCATACAATCTTTGCTTCCATCCCTTCAGCTTGCTGTATTAATTTAGTACATTTTACCTGGTGTGTTCAAAACACACCTCCTCGACCATTTGTAATGCAGCCAGGATAAGATTTCTGAAACATCTGATCAATTCCAGTGTCTGGTACAATCTCGGAAAGGAACAGAGGTGCTCAAAAATGCCCTTCCAACACTCACATGTCTTTTGATAAATCCTCTTCTCTTTCCCCAATCACTTGCCCTCCATGATCTGGGCCCCACTGTCACCAGCCTCATCTATCACTGCATCCCCCTCACTTTGTTTTCATCAGTGTTATGAAAGTATAATTAACATATAGAAATACACAACCTTTTAAAGTGTTCTGTTAATTAAATTAAAACTGGATATATTTTTTGGAGTGGCACCTGTGGCTCAAAGGAGTAGGGCACTGGCCCCATATACTGGACGGGGTGGGTTCAAACCTAGCCCCGGCCAAAAACTGCAAAAAAAACAAAAAAAAAAACTGGTTTTCTTTTTTTTTTTATCATTAGAAACAAACTGGTGATTCCTGTCTGCCCCCCATAGACAATGACAAGAATGTCACAAAGCCCTAGAGATGAAATGGCGGTGATGGTTGCCTAAGAATGGGAACATACTATAACTGTAATACAGATGTGAACCACTGGAGCTGTACACTTAAAAAGAGTTAAGATGGTAGACTTTACGTTGTACATGTTTGAACCACAATAAACAAAAGAAAAATAGAGAACTCATAAGCACCTTGCTACTCTCATCACTGTGAGGGAGACAAAAATGTGTAAAGACGCCTCATATGCTTTGGAGAGCTTGTTGAAGTTTTGGAAAACAAACTTTACATGTAGTTTTGTTTTGTATTAAACTAATTAAATGCTAAGTTTCAGGGATGTTGCCAGATGGACCATATTTCTCTGAAAGTATAATTCTGTTGCAGGGTAGAATACTCAGAGCTGCAGGGCCTTGTGGGCAGATGGGATTCCAGCTAGAGGGGGCAGGTTCTCTGTGTATATGTCTTCAGGGTAGAGATGAGGTAAAATTAGCACAGAGAGGGACAGAGGGAGGGCTGGAGAAGGGATGTAAATGGCCAGGAAGGGCATCTGAATAGCTTGACAGGAGTATTTTTGCAATTGAAAGCTGGGATTCCTTTTTCTCCATTTTAGAATTTGGCAAATTACATGGCAAAGGTGATTTAAGAAAATTTGTCTGTCAATATGTAAGGCATATGGTAACCAGAAAACATAAATATAAATTTGTAGTTCTAATCCTGGAGTATAAATCATGACCATTATGTAACTATCTTTCCATATAATTTTAAGCAAAAAGCAAAGACTGATTTTAAAAAACTCCTTTTAATTTTGACAATGGGAGGGATTTACCTTAAATGCAAAGATTGGGAGTGAAGAGGTCAGGGAAGGAGTCCTATCAATTGTTGAAGTCCTGATCGATCTCTCTGTGGTATCTCCTAAAGAAGAAAGGCTGAGTACATTCTTTAAAGTTCCTAGACCATTTAACAAATTAAGAGTTAGTTACTGAGAACTTCCTGAATACAGTACATTGCAGAGCACAGCAGCGTCAGCTTGTTAAGTGTTTCTTAGGTGTGCACTTATCCAGGGCCTTTCTGAACCCCTGTGAGAAGGTTATTTGGAATAGATACAATTTTTAATGGCAATACAATTCAAAGGTAAAAATAATAGGAATACAACTTGAATTTAACTTACATTTCAAAAAATTATGATTTAGATGTCTTGCACACTTTGATATAACATAAAGAAGATAGCCAAATTACCTCAGAAATAGCAATGAGACTTGGAAATTATAATGGTGATTCCTAATACAAGGAATAACTGTAACGTGGATATTGATGTGAAAAATAGGGAATTATATACTACTTGGAGTGGCTCCTTACTTTTGGCTACATGTCTAAGATAGTTTAGTATTTCCTTGGAGTTGTTAAACTGATAAAAGATAAAGGCCAGGAGATGGGATACATATTTAGCATGGAGGTCTGGAAATATTATCACTGAATGGGAAATAGAGATTCTAAGACCACAGCAAATTTGAGAACAAATGAAACCTAAATAACAGAATTTAATTGACAGCTAGTTAAAATTTTTTATTATCTAACAATCCTAATATAAATGTAATATTAATCCTAATATCCTAGATAAACAAAAAACCCTCTATTCAATTATACTATGGGATATGAGAAAAGGCTTTACCAGGCTTTCATTTTCTTTGTTTTCAAATTTAAAAAGTAAATGAATTATGGATCATGTATAAATTTCCATTCTAATCCAAAAAATTTCTAGTAGATTAGTAATTTTAGTTTTTTATTTATCTGCAAATGTATGTGGGTCATTAAGAAAGTTTTAGAATACACAAAAATCAGGAAACATAAAATCTGCATGAACAGAATCAAATGAAGCCTTCCCAGTAACACTGATAAACTGAACAAGTTGAAACTTGTATGGGTGAATCAGAAAGGATGCTGTTAATTGTGTTTTTTAAAAGTGAAATAATGGACACAGTCTGTCTCCAAACTTTCATAGTAACCTAGAGTGTATATCTGTATATATGTACATATACATATGGTTTTTCACTATTTTATAGCTTTATTTTCTTCTGTTGGACCTGTGAGAGTTTCTGGGCTTTTCTTGTATTTTTCAAGTCATTATTATTTGAAAATAATTATGTCTGAATTGCCCCTTATTTGATTTATTGTATGACTGGCTCCTTGGTTGAGAAGCCTTCATTAAATATGTTATTGTGCAAATAAGCAGTGGACTTGGTCATCCCCATTGCAATCTGGTATTTTTCCAAGCAGTAACCCAGGCTGTACTATAAGTGATGAAAAATATCACTGACTTTGGTGTAGAGTTCACTTCACATGTTAGAATTGACAGAGAGATGGGGAGGAGCCAAGATGGCGGTCTGTAGCCAGCTTTCTGCAGACACTCCTGTCCAGAAGGAGAGTTAAAGGACAGAAATTTAGCAAGAAAGCCAATGGTTTGGAGCTGAGCCAAGAGACAAGGTCGAGGAATGCACATCAA